>JASPKP010007966.1:0-12131 GCA_030674155.1 Stramonita haemastoma | reverse complement strand
CCCCCCCCCCCCCCCCCCCTTTTCCCCCCCCCCTCCCCTCCCCCCCCCCTCCCTTCCCCCCTCCCCTTCTTCCCCCTTCCCCCCTCCCCCCCTCTCCTCTCCCCCCCTCTCCCCTCTCCCCCCTCCCCCTCCCCCTCTTCCCCTTCCCCTTTTCCCTTCCTTTCCCCTCCTTTCCCCCCCTCCCCTCCTCTCCCCTCCCTCCCTCTCCCCTTCTCCCTCCCCCTCCCTCCCCCTCTCCCTCCTCCCCTCTCCCCCTTCTCTCCCCTGTCCCCCTCTTTCTTTCCCTTCCCCCTCTCCCCCCCTCCCCCTCCCCTTCCCCTTCTCCCTCCCCTCTCCCCCCTCTCCCTCCCCCTCCCCCCCTCTCCCTCTTCTCCCTTTTCCCCTTTTTCCTCCTCTCCCTCCCCCTTTCCCTCCCCTCCCTCCCTCCCTTCCTTTCCCTTCCCCCCCCTCCCTTTCCTCTCCCTTTCTCCCCTCCTCTCCCCTCCTCCCCCTCCCCCTTCCCCCCTCCTTCCCCCCCCCCTCTCCTCCCTCCCCCTCCCCCCCTTCCCCCCCCCTCCCCTCCTTTCCCTTTTTCTTCTCCTTTTTCCCCTTCCCCCCCTCTCCTCCCTTTCCCTCCCTTTCCTCCCCTCCTTCCCCCTCCCTCCCCCTCTTCCTTTTTCCCTCCCCTTTTCATCCTCCTCCCCCTCTCTCCCCCCCCTCTCCCCTCCCCCCCCTTCTCCCCTTCTCTCTTCCCCTCTTCCCCCTCCCCCCCTCCTCCCCCTCTCCCCCTCCCCCTTCCCTCCTTCCCCCCCTTTCTCCCTCCCCTTTCCCTTCTCTTCTTCCCCTTCCCTCCTCCTTCCTTCCCTCCCCCCCCCCTCCCCCCCCTTCTCCCCTCCCCTCCTCCCTCCCCCTCCCCCTTTCCCCCCCCCCCCCCTTCCCCCCCTTTTCTCCCCCTCCTCCCCCCCTCCCTTCTCTTCCCCCCCCCCCCCTCCCCCCTCCCTCCCCTGTCCCCTTCTCCCCTCCCTCCTCCTCCCCCTCCCTTTCCTCCCCCCCCTCCCCTCCTCCTTCCCCTTCTTCCATCTTCCCCCCTTCCCCCCCCCTTCCCTCTCTTCCCCCCCTCCCCTCCCTCCTTTCCCCTCCTCCTCCCCTCCTCCCCCCTCCCCCCCTTCCCCTCCTCCTCCCCCCCCTCCCCTTTCCCCCCCTCCCTCTTCCCCCTTCTCTTCCCTCCCCTCCCCCCCCCTTTCCCTCCCTTCCCCTTTTCCCTCCTCCCTTTCTCTTCTCCTTCCCCCTCCCCCCCTTTCCCCTCCCCCTCCTTTTCCCCCCCCCCCCTCCCTTTCCCCTCCCTTCTCCCCCCCCCTTTCCCCCTCTACCTCCTTCCTCCCCCTCTTCCTCCTCCCTCTCTCCTCCTCTCCCTCTGCACTCCCTCTCTCTCCTCTCTCTCCTCTGCTTCTCCTCCCCCCTCTCTCCCTTCTCTTCTCCTCCTCCTCCCCCCTCCTCTCCTCTGCCTCCCTCTCCCTTCTCTCTCCCTCCCCTCTCCCCCCCTCCCCTCCTCCTTCCCTGCTCTCCCTCCTTCTCTCCCTCCCTCTTCTCTACCTCCTCTCTCTCCTCTCCTTTTCTCTCCCCTCTCCTCCCCCCCCCCTCCCTCCCCTCCTCACCCTCCCCCCCCCTTCCTTCCCCCCTTCCCTCCCCCTATCCCCCCCCTCCCCTCCCCCTCTCTCTCCTCCCTCCTCCCCCCTCCCCTCCCCCCTTCCCTCCCTCCCCCCCTCTCCCCCTCCTCTCCCTCCCTCCCCTCCCCCTCCCTCTCCCCCTCCCTTCCCTGCCCCCCCTCTCCTCTTCCCCCTCTCCCTCCCCCCCTCCCCTCCCCTCTTTCCCCTCCTTTTCTCTTTCTTTTTCTCTCCTTCCCCCTCTTTCCTCCCCTCCCCCCTTCCCCCCCCCTCCCCCCCCTCCTCCCTCCTCCCCCCCTCCCCCTCCCCCCTTCCCCCCTCCTCCTGTTCCCCTTCCCCCCTCCCTTTCCCCCCCCCCCCCCCTTCTTTTCCTTCCTCTCTTCTCTTTTTTCTCCCTCCCCTGTTTTCCTTTCCCTTCTCCCCCCCCCCCCCTCCTCCTCCCCCCCTTCCCCTCCTTTTCCCCTCCCCCTCTCCCCCCCCCTCCCCCTCTCTGCTCTCTCTCCCCTTCCCCCCCTTCCCCTCTCCCCTCCCTCCTCCCTTCCTCCTCTCCCCCTCCTTTTTCCCCTCCTCTCCCCCTCCCCCTCCCCCCTTTTCCCCTTCCCCTCCCCCCTTTTCCCCTCCCCCCCCTTTTGGCCCTCCTCCTCTCCCCCCTCCTCCTCCCCCTCCCCCTCCTTTTCCCCCCCTCCCCCCTCCTCCTTTCCCTCCCCTCTTTTTCCCCCCCTCTTTCCCTCCCCCCTTTTCCTTTCCCCCCCTCCCCCCTTTTCCCTCCCTTCCCCTTTTCCCCCTCCCCCCCCCCTGCCCCTTTCCTCCCCCTTCCCCTCCCTTCCTCCTCCCCTCCCCCTCTTTTTTTTCTCTCCCCCCCCTCCCCTTTTCCCCTCCCCCTTTTCTTTCTCTCTTTTCCCCCCCCCCTTTTTCCCTTCCCCTCTCTCCTCCCTCCCTTCTTCCCCCCCCCTTTTTTCCCCCCCCCCCCCCTTTTCCCCCCCCCTTTCCCCCCCTTTCCTCCCCCCCCTTTCTTCCCCTCTCTTCCCCTTGCCTCCTTTCCCCCTTCCCTTTTCCCTCCCCCCCCTTCCCCTTCTTTCCTTTTCCCCTCCCCCCTTTTTTGCCTCCCCTTCCCCCCCTTTCCCCTCCCCCCCCCCCCCTTCTTCCTGCTCCCCCCCCCCCTTTTCCCTCCTCCTCCTTTTTCCCCCCTCTCCTCTCCCCCCCTCCCCTTCCTCTCCCCCCTTTCTCCCTTTTCCCCCTTCCCCCCCTCCCTTGCCCCCCCTTCCCCTCTTCTCCCCCTTTCCCCCCCCTTTTCCCTTCCCCCCTCTCCCCCTTTTTCTTTTCCCCTTTCTCCCCCTTTTTCTTCTTTTTTTTCCCTCTTCTTTTTCCCCCTCCCTTTTCCTTTTTGGGTTCTTTGCCCCTTCTTCCCTCCCCCCCCCTTTCTCCCTTTTTCCCCTTTTTCCCCCTTTTCCCCTCTTTCTTCCCCTTCTCCTGTTCCCCGGGTTTTCCTTGCTTTTTGGGGCCTTAAACCTTTCTTCCCCCCTCTTTCCCCTTTCTGCCCTCCTCTGCCCCTGTTTCCTTGCTGTTTCTGGCTTGCTCTTGCTTCTCTCCTTTCTATTTCCTGCTCTTTCTGCTCCATTTGCCTCTGCTCTCTCTCTCTCTGCTGTCTCCTCTTTCTCTCTGCTCTGCTTGCTTGCTTCTTCCTCTTGCTTCTCCCATGCTTCCTTGCTCTCCTTCTCTGCTGCCTTTCTTCTCTCCCTCTACCCTTTGACTCTCTGTTTCCCTCTCCCTATGTCTACTCTCTCCCTCCTTCTTATGTTTTCTTCTCCTTCCCCTCTGCTTTATTCCTCTCTGCTCCTGCTCCTCCTTCCTCTGACTGCCATTCCTCACTCTCCTTCTCTCATTCTCTCCCTCCTCTGCTTTTCTCTTCTCTTGCCTCTCCCCTTCCCTCTCTCTCCTGCTCCTGCTCTTCTTTCCTCTGACTCTCTGCCCTTCTCTGCCCTCTCTCTTCCTTCCTTCCTCTCCCTCTCTCTTCTGCTTCTCCTCTCTTCTCCCCTGCATGCTGACTGAACACAAAAAAACGTACGCACTCACGCACGCATGCATGCATGGGACGCGCTCATTCACACACCACAAATACACCATACACAACACACACACACACACACTCAAAACACAAACACACACACACACACACACACACACACCACACAACACACACACACACACACACACACACACACACACACACACACCAAAACACATTTCACAACACAAACACACATACATAACACCACAAATAACACACAACACACACAAACAACACCACACACAACACACACACGACACAAACACAACAACACCATACCACAAACAACACTCACACACACAAACACAGCACACCTCACACACCACACTACACGCACGCACGCACGCACGCAAACACACACACGCACCAGGACCTATAATGATTAAGTAAAATAGTTCAATCCTTTTTAAAACAAGTTTTTTTTTAATAAATACAAACATCGCAGACATTAAAACTCGATCATAGGGCAAGAAGAATGGTGACAGGATGGTTAAGAACATTCAGCTGTCCTAACAAGTTAAACCGTGAGTTCTGGGTTTTCGATTCCCAGCCTTGCCTTTTTCTTCCCAGTGTGACGAGGACATTCGAACTAAAAACGTCAAGTCTTTCAGTGCTTATGCCCCATTATCCTCGTTAAAAAAGAATAAAATAAAAATTATCAATAAAAATAAACACACCACACCCACAACATACCCACTCACCCCCACACACCGACCCCCCCACCACACCTACCCACCACCTCCCATACTAACACCCATAACCCATCCACCCACCCACACCTACCCACCTACACACACCCACCACACAAGCACAGGACATAAAAAAATGCAAACAGACTCAAGTAAAAAACCGGGGAAAAAAACTAGCCCAACCCCCCCCCCTCCCCTGCCCCAGGGGGCCCCAGTAGTTCGGCTGCAGTCGGCTGTCGTGGGCCAAAGTCTCAGAGGGGGGGGGGAGGAGGAGGAGGAGGGTGTAGGGGGGTCCTGGGGCCCCCCTTTGGGTTGCGGGGTTGGAACCCTCTCTCCACTGGGGCCTCTTTCGGCTTTTTAGGGCCGCTCTGCAGCATCAACATGGATGTCAGTGCCATGAACTCGCCCGAGTCGGAAAGGGGTACCCTTTTAAAAAGGGGGAAAAGAAACCTCAAAAAATGGAGAAAACCCCGCAACATCTTACTAGAACAGGTGTGAAAAAAGGGGAAAAGGTTGTTTTTTGGGGGGTCTTTTAAAGTCCCCCCCGTCGGGAATAAGGGAGGGTAGGTGAGTGAAAAGGTTTTTCGGGGAAAAAAGGAAGGGGAGGGAAGGAAAAAGGGGAAAAAACAAAAAAAAAAAAACATCGAAGTGGGGGCGGCCTTGGGTTTGGCGAGGGGGGGGTTTTATTACAAGGGGGGAAAAAAGGGCCGGGAGTGGGGGGGGTGAGAGAAATTTTTTATGGGCCCCCTTTCCCCCCGGGGTTTTTGGGGAAAAAGGGGGAAGGTGGGTGGGGTGAAAAAAAAAGTTTTAAGGGATGGTTTTGTAAGCCGATTGACGTTGATAAAAAAAAAAAAAATTTAAGAAAAAAATTTTTTAGTGGGGGGGTGGAAAATGTGGCATGGCGTGGATCTTACTGTGAAAAAAACCCTTTGGGGCCCGCTGGGAAAAAAAAAAAAAAAAAAATGTCATTTAAAATTTTGGGATTGATGGGCAGTATGTTAAAATTGTGAAATTAAAAAGGAAAAAGTAAATATTTTGAAGGGTTGCGTTGCAGGTGTGGGTGTGGGGTGTGTGTTGTGTGTGTGTGTGGGGGTTGTGTTGTGGGGGTTTGGGGTGTGTGTTGTGTGTGTGTGGTGTGTGTGGTGTTGTTTTTCCCCCGGGGCGCGCGCTTTTACTCGGTGTAAACACCACAAAAATCCGAAAAAATAATAAGCCCGATTTGATTTAATGATAAATAAATATGATGAGGGTAATAAAAATGATTGGGGAATGATGAAGAAGAGGGTTTATTATGATGAAGATGGTGATGATGATGTTTATAACAAAAATTAATGAAATGATATTTATAACTACAAAAACGTTTTAAAAAAAAGATAAGAAAAACAACAAGGGATTTTTTCTTTTTTTTTTTTTCTTTTTTTTCTTCTTCTTTTTCTTTTCTTCTTTTTCCCCTTTTCTTCTTTTTTTTCTTTTTTTTTTTTTCCCCTTTATTTTTTTTTTTTTTTTTTTTTTTTTTTTTTCTGGTTTTTTTTTTTCTTTTTTTTCCCAACTGGGGTTTTTTTTGGGGGTTTTTTTGGGGTTTTGGGTAAAATTTTTGGTGGTGGTGGTGGGTGGGGTTTTTATTTGGGGGGGAGGGGTGGGGATAAAATTTTTTATGAGGGGGGGGATGGGGGGTGGGGAAGGGTTTTTTTAAAGGGGGGGGGGGAAAAAAGGGGGTTTTAAGGGGGTAATCAGGTTTTTTTGGGGTTTGGGGGGGGGTGGGGACAGTGTTAATTAGGGGTTAGGGGGGGAGGGGCTGTTTTTTTTATGGGGTTGGGGGGATGGACAGTTTTTAAAATTTTGGGGGTTTGTGGTGGGGGGGGGGTTTTTGGGGGTTGGGGGGAGATGGAAGTTTTAAAAATCGTGGTTTTTGGGTGGGGGGTGGGGGTTTTTTGGGGTTTGAAAAAGGGGTTATACGTGGTAGTGGTGGTAGGGGGGGGGTGGGAAAAGGGGAATGGATAGTGTTTTTTTTATGGGGTTTTATTGGTGGAAAAAGTGGTGGGGGGGGGAAGTGTTATATGTTGGAAAAATTTTGGGGGGAGGGAAATTTTAGTTGGGGGAGGGGGGGGAAATAAGTGTTATATTTTGGTGGTTTGTGGTGGGTGGGGGAAGTGTTATATCGTGGGGGGGTTTGGGGGGAGATGGAATTTTTATATCGTGTGGTGGTGTGGTGGGAGATGGACGTGTTTATGTGTGGGGGTTTAGTGGGGGGGGTGATGGCAGTGTTATATCGTGTGGGGTAGTGGTGGGGGGATGGAAGTGTTATTCGTGTGGTTAGTGGTGGGGGGGGGGAAAAGTGTTATATCGTGTGGTGGTAGGGGGGGGAGAGGGAAGTGTTATATGTGGGTGGTAGGGGTAGGGGGTTTTTGGGGGGTTTGGTGGGGGTTATAATGTTTTGTATGGTGGTATGGGGGGGGGGGGAAAAGTGTTATTCAGGGGTTTTAGTGGTGGGTTTTGGAAGTGTTTTTTTCGTGGTGGTGGTGTGGTGGGTGATGGAAGTGTTATATCGTGTGGTGGTAGTGGTGGGAGATGGAAGTGTTTTTTCGTGTGGGGGGTAGTGGTGGGGATGGAAGTGTTATATGGTGGTGGTAGTGGTGGGGGATGGAAGTGTTAATCGTGTGGGGTTTTAGGGGGGTTTGGGAAAAGTGTTTTTTTGTAGGGGGTGGTAGTGGGGGGGGGAAAGTGTTTATCGTGTGTGAAAAAGTGGTGGGTGATGGAAGTGTTATATCTTTAGTGGTGGTAGTGGTGGTGGGGTGTTATACGTAGTGGTGGGTAGTGGTGGGGGGTTTGGGGGGTTTTTACCCGTGGGGTGGTTTTGGGTTGGGGGTTGGAAGTGTTAATGTGTGGTGGTAGTGGTGGGTGATGGAAAGTGTTATTCTTTAGTGGTGGTAGTGGTGGGGTGGAGTGTTATTTTTCGTTTTTGGGGGTTTTGTGGGGGGGTGATGGAAGTTTATATCGTGGGTGGTGTGTGGGGGGGGGGGAAGTGTTATATTTTTGTGGTGGTAGGGGTTTGGGTGAGGGGAAGTGTTTTTTCGTAGTGGTGGTGGTGGGGGGATGGGTGTTATACCCGTAGTGGTGGAGGGGGGTGGGTTTTTGGGGTTAAACTTTAAGTGGGGGTAGTGGGGGTGAGGGAAGTGTTTATCGTTGGTTATGGTGGGGGAGGGGAAGGTTATTCGGGGGTGGTTTTTTTTGGGGGGTTTGGGGGGATAAATTTAACCTAGGGGGAAAAGGGGTGGGGGGGGAAGGGTTTTTTACCCCCTTGTTTTTGGGGGGTGGGAAGGCGGGGGGGAAAGGGGTTTTGTAGTGGGGGGGGGTTTTAACAGGGGTTTAAAAATTTTTTTTAGTGGGGGGAAGGGGGGTGGGAAGTTTGGGGGACAGGTTTTTTTTTAGGGGTTTTATACGTTTTTTATTTTTTCGTAGGGGGGTTAAAAGGGGGGGAAAAGTTTATTCGGGGGGGGTTTTTTGATGGGGGGGGGCCCCGGGGGGGTGGGGTTTTTTGGGGGGAAAATTTTTTGTAAATGTTTGTTTTGGGGGGGAAAGGTGGGGGTGTGTGGGGGAAAAAAAGGGGGGAAAATTTGTTTTGAAAAGGGGGGAGGGGGTTTGGGGTTGGTTTTTTGGGGGGGTTTGTTGGGGGGAGGGAAAAAAAATGGGGGGGGTTTTGGGGGGGGGATTGGGGGGGATGGGGGTTTGGGTGGGGGAAATGGTAGCGGTGGGGGGTGTGATTTTGTTTGTGGTGATGGTAGGGGTTTGGGTGGGGTGGGGATGGTTTGGGGGTGATGGTAGCGGTGGGGGAGGGAGGGGGGGGATTCAGGCCGAAAAGTTTTGGGGGTTTTGTGACAGGGAGGGAGGGGTTTAAAGTTGGGGGTATGGTGATGGTGGGGGTTGTGAAAAATTTTTCCCCCTGCTGTTGGGTGCCCTTGGGTTTTTGATCGAAAGGGGGGGTGACCAAGCGGGGGTTTTTAGAGGGGGGGCAGGTGCCCAAAAAACTGGGGGGTCGTGGGAAAAAGGGGGGATCAGAGCCTTTTGCTTCTCTGGGGGCCCCGCTTTTTGAAGGCGGCGCCCTTTCCTCTCCCCCGTGCTTTCCCTTTCCCCCGCCCCAAAAAAGGGGGAAAGGGGCCCCCTTTACAGGGGGGTGGGACTGGGGGCTGTATGAAGCCAAGGCGCGAAAAAAGGTCCCCCATCCAACTGGTAACCCCCTCGAGGGTGCTTACCCCTGGGGTTGGGGGGGAAACGTGTCTCCCCCCCTTTAGTATCCCGTCACCTGAGGGGTTTTTTTCCGACCCCCAGTCTCCCCCTTTTTAAATGCTACCCTTCATAGGGGGGGAAACCCCAGTGGTCAGAACATTGCCTCGAAATTTTTTAGCCCCGGGGTTTGGGTTTCCCCGTTGGGGGTTTTTTTCCCCGGGGTTAACACAGTGTGACCCCCCTCACCCAAAAGTCTTTCGGAGGGAGATTTAAAAACCCCGGGGCCCCCCCGTGCGAAGCCGCAGAAATTTTTCCACACGTTAAACCCCGTTTCCCCTTTGTAAAGGGAGGCCTTTTTGGCCGGGAAAAACAGTTTACAAAATTTCAAAAGTCAAAAAAAGTGGATAGATGAAAAAAAAAAGCTAAGAGTCCCTTTTTCCCCTTATCTCGATTTAAAAGAATAAAAAAAAAAAAAAAAAATTTGGGGGAAAAAGCAAAGGCTCTGACACTGAGCAGCCCGATACCGGATTGTTTTCCCCCCACCCGTCTGCCTCCTGCGCTACCCTCACTAGTCAAGGATTGAGGTCCCGCTGGTTGTCGCCCCGGCAAACCCCTGGGTGCAATCCCAGGGACAATCTTGTAGGCGGTAGATCAAAAGACCTTGCGCCTTGAACATCAAAAAGAATCCCTGATCAGCGTTTGCACTCTTTAGATGCTTCCCTTGGTGTGTGTGTGTGTGTGGGGGGGGTGTGTGTGTGTGTGTGGGTTTTTGGGTGTGTGGTTTTGTGTGTGGGGTGTGTGGGGTGTTGGGGTGGTTGGTGGTGTTTTGGTTTTGGGTGGGGGTGTGTGTTTTATTTTGGGGTGTGTGTTTTGTGTGTGTGGGGTTTTTGTGTGTGTTTTTGGGTGTGTGTGTGTGTTTTTGTGTGTTTTTAGGTTTTTTTTTTTTTGTTGTGTGTGTGGTGTTGGGTTTATAATAACATCCCTGTCTTCAACTTTTTTGAACGTTTTGATATCATCAAGTTTTTTTGTTTGGTTTGGGGGGGGGGTGGGGGGGGGTGAGGAATCTGGGGGTGTTTCTTTTTTTTTGTTTTTTTTTCTTATTTTTTTCTGTTACTGTGGTTTTTTTTATTGGCCCGTTTTTTTTGGTTTTGGTTTTTGTTTTGGGGGTTTTTTTTTGATTGTTAAGTTGTTGGTTTTTTTTTATAATATATCGGGATTGGTCGGGTGCTTTTATTTCCCCAAAAAAAATAAATGGATTTGATGTCTTTTCCCCCCCCCCGTCCTTCCCCCCCCCTTTGTTATGCCCCCCCCCCCCCCCCCCCCGTTTATGGTTTTTTCAAAACCCAGGGGTTTCGCAAAAAAGGATATTTTCCCGTTGTGGAAGGGTTATATATTTTTGATTTATTTTCCTAAAAAAAGAAAATTTTTTTACAGGGGGGGGAAAGGATGGGGTGGAAAAGGAAGGAGAGAAAAAAAGTAGGGGGAGGGGGGGAAAAGGGGGGGGAAAAAACTTTTCCCCCCATCCATTTGACCCAGGGGGGGTGCAAAACGGGTGAGACGAAAAACCGGGCCGTGTTGCTTTTTAAGCGCCTGCCCAGGACAAAAAGCAAAATTTTTGGAAAAAAAATTTGGCAAAAAAGGTTTAGCAGGGAAAAAAATAAAATAAAATAAAGGGGAGGCACTGCCTTTTGGCGAACACTCCCCGGGGAGAAAAAACACCCGAATTTCAGCCCGAAAAAAATTTTTTTACCTTAAAAGGGTAAATGAAAATAATAATTAAAACCGCAGTTTTTTTTTTAAAATAGGGAATTTCAGCCCGGAAAGTCTTTTCCTTTCCTTCCATTGGGGACGAAGAAGTTAAGAAACGAAAAAAGCATTTCTTTTTTTGTTTTAAAAAGCATCACTTTCTTTTTAGCTTGGGGAAGTCTTTAGTTTTTAAAGGTTTTCATTTTTGTGTGAATATTTTTGAGGTTTGAAAAAATTCGTCCTTGTGGGGGTTTAGGAGGAGGAGTTCCGAAGTGAAAAGCAGTGGTTGCTTGTTTGCTTTGAAATCCAAAGGAAAGGGGGGGTGAGGCACAAGGGAAAAGAAGTGGGACGTTTTGGAAAAAAAAATTAAACCTTTGAATCAAAATTTTTCAAACCTTTCAAAAAGAAAAAAAAAAAAAAAAAAAAAAAAAAAAATTCTTTCTAACTAATAACATATTAAAAAAAGGGGGAAAAAAAGGGGAATAAGGACCCTTTTCAGTGCGTGCGTGCGTGCGTGTGTGCGTGCGTGTGTTATTTGTGTGTGTGTGTGTGTGTGTGGGGTGTGTGTGTGTGTGTGTGGTTTTTGTGTGTGGGTTTTTTGGTGGTGGGTGTGGTGGTGAGGGTGGGGTGGTGGGGGGTTTGTGTGTGTGTGTGGTGTTGTGTGGTTGTGTGTGTGTGTGTGTGTGTGTGTGTGTGTGTGCGCGCGCGCGCGCTGTGTGTTTTTCAAGTAAAGTCAATTTAAAAAAAGTTAAAGTTGTCCCGAGCCTAAGGGCCATCGGGCCCGGTGCTTACCCCGGTTTCTGTGGCGTTAAGCGATGAGAGAAATTTGACTCCTGGAAGGACGCCAGTCTATCCAGGGTTAACCCCAAACAGGTTGGTACCCTTTTACACTGGGTGGGGTGAGAAAATAGCCGTAAAGTGCCTTTTCCCAAGGGGACAAAACCCCTAGCGAAAGCTGGGATCGAACCCCCAAACCTTTAGATTACGAGTCCCAACCCCTGACCACTAGACTACGCGGCGGCAATTTAAGTCAATCTAAATTTTATTTTCGATGGTACATGGAGTAGCATCGATTTGCTTTTTTCATCAAGCCATCTATCTAAAAAAAAAAAAAAAAAAAAAGCAGGAAAAACTTTCATAACAGTAATTAAAACCCAAATGATTCAAAAATGTGTGTGTGGATGTGTGTGTGTGTGTGTGTGTGTGTGTGTGTGTGTGTGTGTGTGTGTGTGTGGTGTGTGGTGTGTGTTTGTGTGGTGTGTGATGTGTGTGTGTGTGTGTGTGTGTGTGGTGGTGTGTGTGTGGGGTGTGTGGTGGGGGGTGTGTGTTTTCGTGGTGTTTTTGAGTTTTACCGTTTACTTATTGTTTTATTTTGAGGATAAAGGAATACAACGTTTTTGTACTTTTTTTTTCCTTTTACACCCCGTCCCCCCTCACATGCGTTTTGTAAATTTTGTCATCTGTTCCCACCTACAAAGGGAGTCTTTCAAAGGGAACAGGGTTTTAAAAGGGGTTTTTTTGTTTGTTTGTTTGGGGGTGGTGGTTGTGGTGTGGGGTGGTTTTGTGTTTTTGTGTGTGTGTGTGTGTGTGTGTGTGTGTGAGTGTGGGTGCGTGGTGGTGGTGCATGCGCCCCCAGCAAAGCGTGTGTGTGTTTGTATGTGGCAGTGTGCGTGTTGCGTGTTGTTGTCTTTTTACCTTATGTTATCCTGACAAGGGCGGCGAGTGGTGTACTAAAGCACAGGGGTTCTTCTTCTTATTTTC
>JASPKP010007965.1:0-12132 GCA_030674155.1 Stramonita haemastoma | reverse complement strand
GTGCTCATCAATAAGTCTATCTGTTTTATGTATGCAAACTGATTTTTTTCTTGCGTACTTATTCTTGGCGTGATTAAAAAAAATCCTGTCTATTTCCTTAAAAAACAACAACAACAGCAGCCAAACCTTTTTATTTAAAGAAGTGTCTGGTTGAAGGCAGTCAGGTGAATGTGACCTACATGTTCTATTTTCATCATTGGACTTGGAGACCCCATATCCTCACATCGTCAGTTTCACGTGGCTATTTCTGTAGGCAGTGGCGCTTCACTAATATAGCGTCTTGGGTTGTTGTTTTTTTATCACCAAAACTTGTGGCGGGATATTAGACTTTAAAATGTACAAGTCAGCATAGCGCGCGCGCGCGCGCGCGCGCGCGCGCGGTGTGCGTGTGTGTGTGTGTGTGTGTGTGTGTGTACACAAATGCGTACATAATACATACATACGCGTACATTATTTTTTTCCTTTGGATGAGACTTTAAACTGAGGCCCCGTGTGCGAACGCTCACAGAACATCTTGCGCACACGTTAAATCCTGTTCCGCTTTTCGTAAGAGTAGGCCATCGTGTGCCGGTGGGAACAGATGACATTTACAAAACTGCATACACACGGGGACTGATTGTAGAAAAAAGCACAAGAGTGCTTATTCCATTATCCTCGATATAAAAGAATGAATAAATAAAATAATAAATAAATAAATAAATAATTAAAATTAATCATTCGTTGGCTAGAGCTGGGAGGTTCACCTACGGTGACAGTTGGTGAATAATTGCCCACCATTAAGGTAGGCTCATACCGAGTTCAAAGTGATGTCTGAACCAGACACAAACCTGCATCTGTTTTTTGTGTTTTTTTTAATGCTGTCATCTTACCAGTACTAAATGACCTACTCTTCGAAAAAGCAGAACGGGTTTTAACGTGTGCACAAGATGTTCTCTGTGTGTTTGTACACACGACCTCATAGTCCCATCCTAACCAAGTATATTATTTTTATGTTTTATTTTATTTTATACCACTTTATGTCACAGCAGATTTCTCTGGTGAAATTCGGGCTGCTCTCCCCGGGAGAGGGCGTTGCCATAAATGCAGCGCCTACCCATTATTCTATTTTTCCTCAGGGATGGTGTCTAAACACGACACCTGTGTGCATGCTGTTTTTTTTAATATATAATTTTGTCATTCCCTCCTACCGGCACACGATGGCCTGCTCTTCCGAAAGGCGGAACGTGGTGTTAACGTGTGCGCAAGATGTTCTGTGTGCGTTCACACACGGGGCCTCGGTTTCTGGGGCCTCAGTTTCTAGTCTCATCCGAATGACTTTGACATTCAGTTCGATTTTTCGTCAAACTGGGAAGAAAGGGCGAGGCTGGGTACGAACCCAGAACCTCACGGTTTTACTTGTTGGCAGGCGAACGTCTTAACCATCCTGCCACCTTCCTTCATTAGGAAGGAGTGGAGTTGGTGGTATTGATGTCACTGGGGAGAATATAGAAGGGGAGAGAGTCTGGGTGGTTGCTGAAATTGGAGCCCTTATTAGACGCGAACAGGTATGCTAATTCTCAACCCCCCCCCCCCCCCTCCTCTTCTTCATACACACGTACATGACAAGAAAACCCGGATGCAGAAGAGCTCCTAAGACCTGTACATTGTTTTCATGATATGAACAAGAAGAGAGACTAAGAAGAAGAGCAATAATTAAATTCTTTTTTCACCATTATCATTACTATTATCATTGCTATTACCCGGCTTAGTTTTCATTCATCTAGCACATCTTGCGGCACACGTTAAATCCTGTTCCGCTTTTCGTAATAGTAGGCCATTGTGTGCCGGTGGGAACAGATGACAATATTTACACAACTGCATACACACGGGGACTGGATGAAAAAAGCACACGAGTGCTTATCCCATTATCCTCGATATAAAAGAATTAAAAAAAAAAAAAAATGAATAGCATATTCTGTGCTCTTGATGTTAGTCTTGCAAAAGTAAGGAATTTTTTTTATCGAAGTTCAAAGAGAGAAGGGGTAAAAAGCATTGCAGAGTGTAAAGCCTTGCTTCAAAGAACAAATCAATAACATTTCACACAAAACATGGCTGCGATTTTATTTTGTACACACAAGTAAACAATACAGAAAAGAAAATGTGGGGGAAATGGAAAGGATAAAGAGCAGTCAATGGTATCACCAAAAACAAACACAATCAAACAATAAGCAAAAAACAACACCACAATAGAAAACCTGATTAATTTCCCCCCTTTTTAAGAAAAATGGTTATCAACTTCTAGATTATGTGAAAAATGTATGGGCTCGAAACAGATCGGTAGCTCTTTGTTTTACAGGCGTTATCGTGTGATTCCTGTATGTATCCCAATGGCATTTGACAATGTACACTGCTCCTTTGAAGTCGGAGTATGGCTGCCTATATAGCGAGGTACCTAAAAATAGTCATACACGGAAACTTCTCATTGAGTGTGCCATTTCAATCTCACAGTGATTCCCAGGTGGGATGAGCGAGTCAGAGTGCACATTCTGGGTGACCCCCCAGAGTGTTAAGCTGGGGAAGGCACAACAACAATAATGCAGACTGCCAGCCCTAAGCAGCACTAAAATCTCTTTAAGCTCAGGTGAGGGGCCACTGTGTACTTGTATGAAAGTAGTGGTTGTTGTTGTTTTAGTCAGATTATAGTCCTTTCCAGATTGCTCTGATATCAGGACTGTAGCCAGAAGCCAGAAAGGACAACTCTCTTGTTGCCGTGGGTTCTTTAACGTGCGCTAGATAATGAAGTGTAACACACGGCTTCGGTTTATCGGCTCATCCAAAAGACTAGCGCCCAGACCACCACTTGTGGTCTTATGGATGGGGAAAAGTTTCGGGCCCAAACAGGATTCGAACCACCGCACACTCCGACTCGGACCTTTCGATTTCTAGACAGGTCCGTTACCTGTAGACCACCGACATCTTGCGCACACACGTTATATCTTGTTCCGCTGCAAGTTCTCCCACCTCAGCACCTCGGCCACCCAAAATTATTACAATTGTAGAATTGTCGGTGTTGTAGGCCTAGGCTATATATAGAGCACATTACTATGCAAGCTAGCAGCCGGCAGTGTGGAGTGCAGTCTGCTTCTGACCAATCAGGTTGCTTGCATGCCGCTTTCGTTAATAATTGTCGTCTGCTTTTAGCGTCTGACTTGAAGTTTGTGTGGAGAGACAATGGTTATTTTCGCTGTCGATCACGGGAAATATTGTGGATATATAGTGTCTTGGTGTCAAAGAGAGTGTGTTTACCAAATAATGATGTCACGGGAAGTACTGTGGATTAGTGTCTTGGTGACAAAGAGTGTGTTTGCCAAATAATGATGTCACGGGAAATACTGTGGATAAAGTGTCTTGGTGTCGAAGTGTGTGTGTTTGCCAAATAATGCTGTGCATGTTCACAATATCAGACGTTGCAGCTGCCAAAGGTCTGACCTGTCTGCCCTCCCTCTGTCACCCTAGACGTCTATGCATGATGCGGATGTCATCTGAACAGGTATGTCTGCACACATGGATTTTTTTTTTATATCAATGATAATGAAATAAACACATGTGCTTTTTTTACATCTAGTCCCTGTGTATGCAGTTTTGTAAATCTTGTCATCTGTTCCCACCCGCACACAGTGGCCTACTCTTACATAAAGCGGAACAAGATATAACGTGTGTGCGCAAGATGTCGGTGGTCTACAGGTAACGGACCTGTCTAGAAATCGAAAGGTCCGAGTGGGAGTGTGTGGTGGTTCGAATCCTGTTTGGGCCCGAAACTTTTCCCCCATCCATAAGACCACAAGTGGTGGTCTGGGCGCTAGTCTTCCGGATGAGACCATAAACTGAAGCCGGTATGTTACGCATCATTATTTTAGCGCACGTTAAAGAACCCACGGCAACAAGAGAGTTGTCCATATCAAAATTCTGTAGAAAAAAGCCACTCTGATAGGGAAACAAATACAGTTGCAGACAGAAAAAAGAAAAAATGATAATGCGTGGCTCTGCACTCGCTGAGGCGCTCTCCCGGGGGAAAGCAGCCGGAATATCACGCAGAGAACTCTGCTGTGACATAAAGTGGTGATGAATAAATGAATACATAAATGAATAAACAAATTAATACATAAATTGGAGCAAGATCTGCCAGACTTTTTGGGCACATGCGATTAACCGTTTTCTTTATTTTGATGGTTTTATGTCTTTTTCTTCATCTTTGAGTGAACAAAATCCTGACTGCAGTTTCTTACAGCTAGTTCCTCAACAGCTCCGACAATTATTCACACGGCCTCCAGGTGTAAATCCTCCTCACAGAACTGGTCTGGCACATCAGTACAGGTGTTCCAAAACATTGAAATCACAATATAAAGGATATATATATATATATATATATAATATATATATATATATATATATATATATATATATATATATATATATATATACAGGTACATAGTTTCAGGGACACGCCTATTAATTATTTTATTTATCTACTGGTAGCTCTTCAGACAAGCAGGACGCATAGTCACCGTGTTAGGTACAGTTGTAGTTTTCACATGCTCCTACCCTTTGCTAAAAAAACTTTCAATGATGAGGCCCGATGTATATTTATGCTTCTCAAAGATGTGTAACGGTATACTGCTAAAAGTTATGGCTTAACAAAGATTACTGTCTCGCATGAAGCGTAACAGTCCTGTTTTTTCACTGTGTGAGGGCCATAATATAAGCTTGTATGTAGTATGCATGCACGCGTGTACATGCGTGTATGTGTGAGTGTGTATGCGCGCGCGCGCGCGTGTGTGTCTGTGCATGCGTGTGTGCGTGTGCGTTGGGTGTGTGTGTCACGGAATTGTAGGCCTACCCTTCTAGGCCCTATTCCCCAAATCTTCCCTTTCACAGCGGCAGGCAGGCCCTCCCTGCTAGGCTAGACCTAGGCTACTTCAGAAACCCTTACTTTCCAATTCGTGTGACTTTTAAAATCAAACCTAGGCCTACAAGGGTGTATAGCCTATTATGTGAATGATGCATAGTGTTGCTTGATAGCCTGTAGGCTATAATGGATTAACCTGTGAAAAGCTGGTGGATCAACATCACTGTAAGTATTGAAAGATCAACATTTTGATGTTGGTTGGTTGTGTGAATCAACCTTTGTGGTCTGCTGTATGTGCAGCCCACTAGGCTAAGTTCTAAAAATAGAGAGGGCAGTGGGTGATTGACAGGAAGGCACTGCAGGGATCGGGTTCCATAAATCATCAGGTTTATTTTCCTTGAAGGCATTAAAGTGTGCATAAGTATTATGAAATAATTCTAGAATTGCAGGTCAAGTAATATATATGTATACCATACACTTTATTTTGTATACTGTATGTTAACATATAATTTAAACAAGAAAGTATTATACTATGAGCATCAGTTAAAGTTAATAGTTGCAGCAAAAAGGTATCTAATATATCCGTTAAAAAAAAAAGATCTATTTAGGCCTGTATTTGCTATACATCAAGATAAGCAAGCGCAGAAAGGCAATAGACTAGGCCTATTCGAGCTTACCAAGCAATAGTGGCGGTTGTTATTTTGTTTTGTTTCTGGCTTCAGCAGCGCATTCGCGCGCGTGCGTGCGTATGTGTGTGTATGTGTGTGGGTGCGCGCGCGCGCGTGTGTGTATGTGTGTTTGTGTGTGTGTATGTTTGTGTGTGTGTGTGTGTGTGTGTTGTGTGTGTGTATGTGTGTATGCACACCTTCCTGCTTACATAATCCTCTTCTTCTCCGACTGTCTGTCTGTTGTCTGTCTGTCTGTCTGTCTTCTCTCTCTCTCTCTCTCTCTCTCCTCTCTCTCTCTCTCTCTCTCTCTCTCTCTCCTCTCTCTCTCTCTCTCTCTCTTTCTCCTCCTCCCCCCCTCTCTCTCCCTCCCCCTCTCTTTCTGAAGACTTCTGATGTCAAGATAGTTCATTGTGATTTTCTTTTACACGTGTGCGTGCGCGTGTGTACGTGTACGTGTGTGTATGTGTGTGTATGCACGCCTTCCTGTTCGCACAATCCTCTCTTTCTCTGTCTGCCTGTCTCTCCCTCTTAAGGCATGTGTGTGTGTGTGTGTGTGTGTGTGTGTGTGTGTGTGTGTGTGTGTGTGTGTGCGTGCATGTGCCTGCGTGTGTGTGTGTGTGTGTGTGTGTGTGTGTGTGTGTGTGTGTGTGTGTGTGTGTGTGTGTGTGCTCCTGACTATAGGCCTAGTCTACTAGCCTAATAGGCCTAGACCTCCACAGACAAGCTAGCCTATCTTGTAGAAGGCCACATCTGGTAGACATGATCTGTGTTACATCACATCTCCGAAACCAGACTGTCCAGTCAGGGATTCAGCACTGCAGGCCTTCAGTAAATGAGTCTGGTAAGGAGGGACTTACCACGGTGCCGGAATAGGGCTGTTTGACAAGGACTAAGTAGGCCTTGAAGCTATTCTGGCGTTGACCTTTGCTTGTTCGTGTAGTTTCATGTCAGCCTGGCTTTTGACTTTGACACTTTGGGATGATTGAGGGAGAGGAGTGATGCTGGTTTGGTCAGTTCCTCGGCCTCTGCCTTCTTTCATCTCTGGCTGTGGAAAATAAAAGTGTTAGCCTATGCCCTAGAATGAGGTGGTGGGTGTGTGCGTGCACGCGATTTTATGCACGCGATTTTATGCACGTCTGTTCACTTGATAGTAGAGGAAAGGGGGGGGGGAGGTGATGAGATGAGGACTTTAAAGTAGGAATGCGTGTTTGCACTTGTGTGTATTACAATCATAATTTCAAACAATACAAACAAAAAGTTGCAGAAAACGTGGTAAAGAAATGCACAGACAACAAAAACTTTGAATAATTGAAAACTGTTTTAATTAAAAGCTGCACCTGTATTGTCAATCCTTTTGACATTGAAGTATACCTATAACACAGTCTCAGGGTCATATTTTAATAACAAGAAGTGTGGTGTGTGTGTGTGTGTGTGTGTGTGTGTGTGTGTGTGTGTGTGTGTGTGTGTGTGTACGCGCGCGCGCGTGTGTGTGTGTGTGTACGCATGTGTGTGTTAGTGTGTGTGTGTGTGTTGATATTGTACTTGTGTTGCAATCTCAGTTCTGATTTTTCTCTCTTGTTTACTTTATGTACTATTTGTTTATTAGGTTGAACACTTGCAGTTTTGTTCTAAAAATCGCCCACTGGTGAAATTGTGGACGGGAGGCTGTTTTCAAATCCTAATTTAGGGGACAGGATACCTGGTAGTTGAGTGTTGTGCTCGCAGACCAACGGCGAGGGTCAATCCTAGGTTTGAGCTATCACCCAAAATTTTTCGCGGGCCTGCAGTTAACATCATTTCCGACTCCTCTCCCCGAGAGGGTGGGACTATTTACCAAGGTCCCTTGTGCGAACGCACGCAAAATTTATTGCACACTGGTTAAAACCCATTCCGCCTTTGGAAAGAGTCGGCTATTGCATGCCGGTCAAAACGGATGAGAATTTAAAAAAACAACAACAAAAACCGGCACGCACACTGCTGTCGTGTTTCGACATCATCCCCGAAGTCGGAATGTGTCTACCTTAAATTAATGGTGGGCCAAAACGGTCGCATATATTATAATCTCACCATTTGTGAACCTTGGAGCTGTAGCCGAGGAATGAAAAATGAAAACCCCCAAACCAACAAAAGCTGGCATTTCTTATCCCCAGAACTGTTGTAGCACTGATCATGTGTAAGAAGGGAAAGTAAGAGGTGAGCAAGTCTGTGGTGGAAGTCAAACCCTACCAGAAGTAGTCTTCTTTGTGTTATCTACAGTACAGGGGGGCAGGAGAACCCCCCCCCCCCTCACTCTCTGTCTCTGTCTCTGTCTCTGTTTGTCTGTCTGTCTGTCTGTCTGTCTGTCTGTCTGTCTGTCTGTCTGTCTGTCTGTCTGTCTGTCTGTCTGTCTGTCTCTCTCTCTCTCTCTCTCTCTCTCTTCTCTCTTTTCTCTCTCTCTCTCTCTCTCTCTCTCTCTCTCTCCTCTCTCTCTTCTCTCTCTCTCTCTCTCTTACTAACTATTGCTTCCACTGGTTTTGCCGAAGAGCTATGAACAAGTAATAAACAGCTAATTCATTATCCATACAAAATGCACTATGGGGGCAAAACCACACCCAAAGCAAATCAAAACATCAACAAAAACAGTCAGTCAGTTAGTTAGTTCGTTAGTTTGTAAGTTAGTCAGTTAGTTAGTTAGTTAGTTAGTTAGTTAGTTAGTTAGTTAGTTAGTTAGTTAGTTAGTGTGTGTGTGTGTGTGTGTGTGTGTGTGTGTGTGTGTGTGTGTGTGTGTGTGTGTGTGTGTGTGTGTGTGTGTGTGTGTGTGTGTGTGTTCAAATTCTTTACCGTCTTTTCACAAGTTCTGATATTAGACGAGAGAGAGAGAGAGAGAGAAGAGAGAGAGAGAGAGAGAGAGAGAGAGAGAGAGAGAGAGAGAGAGAAGAATGAATGAATGAATGAATGAATGAATGAATGAATGAACGAATGAATGAATGGATGAATAATCGTTATTTTCCAAGGGTAACCATAGTTTTTTTCATCCGGCCCTTGCCCTGGTAAGGGAATAGCCCCCCCCCCCCCCCCCCAAAGACCTGCCCCCCCCCCCCCCCCCCAAAAAAAAATCCAAACCAACAGCAAAAAACAAAGCAAAAGAAAAAAAAAAAACACCACCACCAATAATAAAATTCGACCTATGCTTTTAAAAAGGGACAGATACATTGAAAAAAACATAATTCCCACTAAATACATTGACAATCATTTTAAACAAAAGAGACGGGTAGTAGTATAATAGGCACCCATCATTCTCGGAAGACTATGGAGTTGCGCTCTAGTCTTTAGAACGCAAAGCCTAGGTAAGTAAGTGTGGAGGGCAAGCTGTTACCCTCGCAGCAGACCCCCCTCTCCACGCCACTGAATGACCTATAGGAATGGTTCCAGTTTCGAAGGAGTCTCCAAAACGTTGCCATATATATATACAGCCCTGAGCCGCCCTGGGACTCCAACTCCCCGATTTGTCCTCAGGTGTGGTGTCTAAACACATGTGTGCATGCTGGTTTTTTATATATTTTATTTTATTATAATTTTGTCATCCGCTCCTACCGGCACACGATGGCCTGCTCTTCCGAAAGGCGGAACGGGATTTTAACGTGTGCGTAAGATGTTCTGCGTGCGTTCGCACACGGGGCCTCGGTTTATAGTCCCATCCGAATAACTTTGACTTTCAGTTCGATTTTTTCGTCAAACTGGGAAGTAAGGGCGAGGCTGAGTAGGCGAACGTCTTAACCATCCTGCCACCTTCCTTCCAGGCAGGTAAATATATTCACCAAACGTACAATATCTAGCTGGCCTGAACATTATAGTAAGAGAATCAAAGCAAATGAGAGGAGAGAGAGAGGAGAGAGAGAGAGAGAGAGAGAGAGAGAGGAAGAGAGAGAGAGAGAGAGAGAGAGAGAGAGAGAGAGAGAGAAGAGAGAGAGAGAGAGAGAGAAGAGGAGAGAGAGAGAGAGAGAGGGAGAGAGAGAGAGAGAAGTAGGGTGTATGGGTAAGGGTGTAGAGGGCAGGGTATGGGAGAAGGAATTTTAGGGGATCGATACTTGCTAAGTGATTAATAAAATAAAAAGTTAAAGTCTGTTCCGAGCCTAAGACTCATCAGGCCGGTGCTTATCCCGGTTTCTGTGGCGTTAAGCGACTGACAGTCATAGACTCCCCCCTGGATAGGACGCCAGTCTATCGCAGGGTTAACCCCCCAACACAAGGTTGGTACCCCTTTTACACCTGGGTGGGGTGAGAAAATAGCCGTAAAGTTCCTTTTCCAAGGGCACAACGCCATAGCCGAAAGCTGGGATCGAACCCGCAACCTTTAGATTACGAGTCCAACGCCCTAACCACTAGACTACAACGGCGGCTGATTAATAAAATAACTTTGTATTAATTACTGAACTACAATAAACAAAAAGGAAAAAATACTACAGTTCTAACAATTTCTAACAAAATCAGCGTGTGTTTATTTTACTAGTTTATTTATTTATATTTTATTCTCTTATATCGAGCATGATGGAATAACCACTCATGTGCTTTTTTATTACCCAGTCCCCTGTGTGTATGCAGTTGTTTTTTTAATCGTGTCATGTTCCCACCGGCACACGATGGCATACTCTTACGAAAAGCGGAACAGGATTTAACGTGTGCGCAAGATGTTCTGCATGCGTTCGCACACGGGGTCTCGGGTTATAGTCTCATCCGAAGGACTTTTGGGGAGAGTGGAGTCAGCAGTGATGTTAACTCCAGGGGAAAACCCCCCTCGACTGGGAATCGAACCCGGGTCGTCAAATTGCGAGCGCAATGTTCTGACCACTAGGCTATCCGGTCCCCCTGTGTGTGTGTGTGTGTGTGTGTGTGTGTGTGTGTGTGTGTGTGTGTGTGTGTGTGTGTACACGTGTGTGCGTGCGTGGGTGTTTATGTACGCATTGTGTGTGTGGTGTGTGGGGGGGGGGGGGGGGTATGTGTGTTAGAGTGTTATAGTATGCGTATAAATGTGAGAGAGAGTATAGAGAGACAGAGACATAGACAGCAAGACAGACAGACAGACAGATTAAGAGAGAGCAAACAAACTATCTTGCCGCCTTTTTTGTGGCGGCTTTCTTCCTGTATTTATCTGTACATCCATCCTCCCTCCCCCCTCCTCCTCTCCCCCTTCTTACCCTCCAGGCACCAGCAGAAAAAGTGTGGGAAAGTTCTATTCTGTCCGTCAGCTAGAAAGTTGTAATGTCCCTAAGTGTGTTTTGTCCTAAACTACCGAGTTGGGTATAAGAACACAAGTGCACATCTTCTTGTTCTTCTTTGTCGAACTCTCAGACAGCAACTGTTTGTTTGTTGTCTAGTCATATGAGCGAAAGTGCGTTGCGCTGCCGTTAAGTGCTTAACGAGTCAAACTCAGCATCCGCTTCGGTGTGGGAGAGAATTGTTATCTTTTAAGTCTTTCTGGAAAAATAGCACAGATGGCGGAAAATAGATATGAGAAAATGACTGGAAAATGAGCAAGGCAGAAATAAAGAACACAGTCTAATGCCTCACTATCGACCTCAATAAATTATAAAATTATTTTCTCGAAACTGAGTCCAGCCATGATGGCAGGCAGGCAACACTGGATATATGATATGGTATGATATGAAAGGAAGGTGGCAGGATGGTTAAGACGTTCGCCTGCCGACAAGTAAAACCATGAGGTTCTGGGTTCGTACCCAGCCTCTCACTTTCTTCCCAGTTTGACGAAAAATCGAACTGAATGTCAAAGTCATTGGATGAGAGAGACTATAAACCAAGGCGGCACAATGCAGAACATCTTGCGCACACGTTAAAACCCTGTTCCGCCTTTCGGAAGAGCAGGCCATCGTGTGCTGGTAGGAGCGGATGACCAAAGTATAAAAAAAAAACCAGCATGCACACATGTGTCGTGTTTAGACACCGTCCCTGAGAAAAAATCGGGGAGTTGGAGTCCCAGGGCGGCTGGGGGCTGTATAAAATATGGCAACGTTCTGGTGGCTCCTACAAGGGTACTGGAATCATTCCTATGGTCATTGCCTTTCCAATGGATCATTCCAGTGGCGTGGAGAGGGGGGGGGGGGGGCTGCTGCATGGGTAACAGTTTGCCCTCCATACTTACCCAGGCTTTGCTCTCTAAAGACTAGATTGCAACTTCAGTCTTCAGAGATTGATACTATTATATAAAATGATATGATATATGATAGTTACAATATTTGATATGATACATTTGATTTAATATAAAGACAATGTGCTGAGCAGTTTAATAATAAAGCTGCTTACATCTTCATGGATATGATTTAAAGACAATGTACTGAGCAATCTAATATTGGTTTCTGCTTATTTACGAACCAGATTCACCAGATTCTCCCAGTTGAACGTTTTGTATTGATCAGTTAGTGACAAGACAAACTAAACCCCCTCCCTATTAGCACACACAGGAGAAAATATATTGTGGATGCCCCAGAACAGCTGCAGGTCTGAAGCAGAGGGGGGAATGGGGTGGTAGGAATAGGGAAGGGGGAGAGCAGACAGGAGTTTTCACTGGCGAACTGACCTGTTGAA
>JASPKP010007964.1:7500-12133 GCA_030674155.1 Stramonita haemastoma | reverse complement strand
CCCCCCCCCCCCCAACTAACGAAAACCCAAAAGTTTTGAAAAAAAAAAATGGGTTTTTCCCCCACAAGATTCCCCTATGGCTTCAAAAAAATCAGTATACAAGCTAAATTAATTGAATCTGAATTTTGGGGACCTTTCATTTTATTTATTTATCTTTTTATTTATTTATTTTTATTTATTTATTTTTTTTTTTTTATTATTTTTTTATTTATTTTTTTTATCGAGGAAAAATGGTAAGCACTCATGGTTATTGTTTTTTTTACATCCAGTCCCGTGTGTATGCAGTTTTGTAAATCTTGTATCTGTTCCCCCCGGCACACAATGGCCTACCTACTCTTACGAAAGCGGAAAGGATTTAACGTGTGCGCAAATGTTCTGCGTGCGTTCACCACGGGGCCTCGGTATATAGTCTCATCCGAAGGGGTTTTTGGGAGGTGGAGTCAGCGCTGATTTTAAAACTCCAGGGGAAAAATTCTTCGAAGGGGGAATCAAACCCCGGGGTCGTAAAATTTGCGAGCGCAATGTTCTGCCCGCTAGGCTTCCCGTCCCTCCCTGCGGAAAGAAGGCCTTAGACTGAAAATCTGCCCCTCCCATCACAATCTCTCCTTTGTTTTTTTCATTCTTTGGGGTTTTTTGTTGTTTGCTTGTGTTGGTTTTTTTCCCAGGTGGTTGCTTTTGTTTTGGAGAGGTTAGATTTTTCACAGGGTGTTTCCACAATCCAGACGTAATATGAAGCTGCAGCTGTTGTACTGGTATAGTAGTGACACAGACAGCTAGTGTAGACTGGCGCCAGTTGGTTGGTGTCTGTCAGACTGCCTGCCTGCCTGTCAGTCTGTCTCTCTGTCTGTCTGTCTGTGTGTCCGCCTGTCTGTCTGTCTGTCTGTCTGTCTGCCTTTGTCTCTGTCTGTGTGTCCGCCTGTCTGTCTGTCTGTCTGTCTGTCTGTCTGCCTTTGTCTCTGTCTGTGTGTCCGCCTGCCAGTTTTGTCTGTCTGTGTTTGTCACACTGACTGTCTGTCTGAATCTGTCTTTACCTGTTAGAATGTCTTGACTTTCTGTCTGTCTGTCTGCCCGTCTGACTGTGTCTGTCTGCCTGTCTGACTCTATGCCTGTCTGACTCTGTCTGACTGTTTCTCTGTCTATCTGTCTATCTCTCTATATATCTGTCTGCCTGCCTGCCTGTTTGTCTGTCTCTCTGTCTGCCTGTTTTTCTGTCTGTCTATCAGCTTTAGGTTGTCACAATAAACATGGCCATTAGGGATCGCTGTGGTGACCCAGTGAATCAGAAGACCTATGTTTATATTAATGTTGTATATTTGATTACTTGCTTTTAATCAACAACAAAAACTAGTTTATATTGTTTTATACCCAGCAAGTTATGCTCTCTGTGTGTGGGTGAAAAATCAATATTTGCATTTTAAAAAGTGTTCGTTTAATTGTTCAGTAGTTCTCCACTTTGTCCAAAAAGTGGGTTTATTTCAATTGTCGTTAATTGTTGACGAGTGCTTTAAAACATCTGACACAGTGTGGTGTGTGTGTGTGTGTGTGTGTGTGTGTGTGTGTGTGTGTGTGTGTGTGTGTGTGGTGTGTGTGTGTGGTGTGTGTGGTGCACGTACGCACGCATGAGTGTATTTAGACAGGATCTCAGTAATTGGTGTATTCCATTGTCAGTTAACGTTGTCAAGGACTTGAAGACATCCCTCAGAATGTGTGTGTGTGTGTGTGTGTGTGTGTGTGTGTGTGTGTGTGTGTGTGTGTGTGTGGTGTGTGTGTGTGTGTGTGTTTGTTTAGACAGGACTTCAGTAAGATTACTTGCTCTGTTATCATTATAAAACGCATTAATTGTGCGACAAATGAACACCCTCCCTCCCTATGTCTTTCTCTGTCTCTGTCTCTCTCTGTCTCTCTCTGTCTCTCTCTGTCTCTCTCTGTCTCTCTCTGTCTCTCTCTGTCTCTCTCTCTCTCTCTCTCTCTCTCTCTCTCTCTCTCTCTCTGTGTTAGAGTGATTGTGTGTGTGTGTGTGTGTGTGTGTGTGTGTGTGTGTGTGTGTGTGTGTGTGTGTGTGTTGGTGTTAGCTTTCTTTTTAATGACTATTAATTTTTTTTACACCCATTTTGCTATTTGACTCATCTCTTCCTCTCCTCAATATTTAGTGAGAGCCGCTTACGTGTCCTCTCCAGCTGATTAAGATCGTATCTGACAATCGATTATGAATCATTCTTTGGCTACTTCTAACTCTTCCCCCCTTCCCTCCCCCTCCCACCCACCCCTTCCCCGCACACACCCTCTCCGTCTCTCCACTCTCCCTCCCTCCCTGATCCTCTTCACCTCTCTCGTCTTTTTCAGTGTCGTCAAACGTTGCCAAGAGCAGTTAAAATAACACTCGTGTGGCAGGCGCGTGTCTCCATTAAAAAACAAACCCAAACCCAAACAACCCAACTGTCTCTGTCTGTCTGTCTGTCTGTCTGTATGTCTCTCTCTCTCTCTCTCTCTCTCTCTCTCTCTCTCTCTCTCTCTCTCTCTCTCTCTCTCTCTCTCTCTCTCTCTCTCTGGTTTCTGTCTGTCTGTCTGTCCCACTCTCTCTCTCTCTCACACACACACAGGCTGTCTCCCCCCCCCCTCTCTCTGTGTCTGCTACACTGAAGCGGCGAATAGTACACTGGCAACTTGCCAAGCTTTTTATTTCCTTTCCTAGTCTTTCTTTTCTGTTTTTTTTTCTCTCTCTCGCTCTCGTAATCTGACGTTTAACAGTTTGCCCACCGCGGAGTTGTTTTGCTACAAAGAAAACAGCCCCATTGTCCTAGTCCCTTCTTTAGGAATACAAACACACAGACTCACACACGCACACACACATGCACGCACGCATACACACAGACACACACACACACACACATTATCCTCGAAATAAAAGGATATATATATATATATATATATATATATATATAAAATATATAAACATACACACGACACACACACACACACACACACACACACACACACACACACACACACACACACACACACACACACACACACACACACACCACACGCGCGCGCGCGCGCGCGCGCGCACACGTAATCTGGCATATGTCTTTACTGAAATTTTTATTTGTTTCTTTCTTTTCCTTTTGTATGTATTATTCAACGATTTTCTGATGGTGAGATGTTTTTCAATTCTATCCACCATTCAACTGTCCAAAACAAAATAATAAACTAATGTTAACTTTTCATGTCTTTCCCCTCCACACTACCTGTTGACTGACGATAACACGAAGACTTGCACTTAAATTACACCACACACACACACACACACACACACACACACACACACACACACACACCACACACACACACACACACACACACTCTCTCTCTCTCTCTCTCTCTTCTCTCTCTCTCTCACACACCACACACACACACACTCACACACACACACACACACACACACACAACACACACACACACCACACACACACACACACACACACCACAGCGAGTTAAGCTTTAGTAAGCAGTATAATATTCCCGAAAACTGCTTCTAATACCAAAGCTGACATTTGTCAGAATATTGACTCTATCAGTCAGTAGTTGTTTGTTGTCGCTGTCACTGCTGTAGTACTCTATGACAGCAACTGCATTACTTGGAGCTTCCCGCTTTGTTCTCCTTTATCTTTCGATCCTTCCTTGTGTATATGCTTGTTAGTCAGTGCTCAATACACTTAAAAATAAAAAGGTATGATAACAACCCTCCCCCTTCTTTTTTCTTGCCTTCTGTAACCATAAACTTGAGTACCTCAATTTCGAGAGGCAGCTTATGTGTCTTCTCTCAGTTGATGTTTATCATTACGTGGAAGGGGAGCGGGAGGAGATAGCCTAGTGGTTAGAGCGTTACGCTCGCGATTTGACGGCCCGGGTTCGAGCCACCACCGAGACGCGCGCTCAGGGGGATTTTCTCCCGTGAAGTTAACATCAGTACCGACTCTATTCCCCTGAAAGTCATTTAAAGGAGACTATAAACCGAGGTCCTGTGTGCAAACGCGCGCAGAACATTTTGCGCACACGTTAAATCCCGTTCTGCCTTGTGAAAGAGTTGGCTATTTATGTCGGTAAGAACGCATGTCAATATAAAAAAAAACCCGCCATGGACACTAGTGTCGTGTTTATACATCATCCTCGAAGTTGGAACGCGTCTGCGTTAATGGTTGGCAAAAACCGTGACATAAATTATGTAAAATTGTCACTATTGGTGAAGTTCGGAGCTCTAGTCGAAGAGCAGAAAAAGAAACACCATCACTTTTAAATTAAAAACAAAAAAGCCTCGTTCAGAACAGCATAGCACCAACACGTGGAATGAGTACCCCCCACCTCCCCCCCAAAAAGAGAAGTAAACCATAAGCTTGTAAGAGTACTTTCAATATATGTGCCAAAGAATGGGCTGCAACTGAACAACATCACATCAAATAGATCAGAAATAAGTTTTCATTCGTGGGCACGTCAGGGTAGAAAGAGCATCACCACTGAAAACTCTCTCTCTCTCTCTCTCTCTCTTCTCTCTCTCTCTCTCTCTCTCTCTCTCTCTCTCTCTCTCTCTCTCTCTCTCTCTCTCTCTCTCTCTCTCTCTCTCTCTGCTACTTTT
>JASPKP010007963.1:10000-12134 GCA_030674155.1 Stramonita haemastoma | reverse complement strand
TAATAGATAAAAAGATAATAGATAGAAGATAATGATAGAAATAGATAGATAATAGATAGATAGAAATAGTAGATAGATGCCGACAACAGACAGACAGACAGAGATAGATGCAGACAGACGGGGACAGAAGACAGACAGACAGAAACAGACAGACAGACAGAGAAGAGAGAGATAGAAGTAGATAGAAGTTAGTAGTAGATAGATAGAAGTGATAGATGATAGTAGATAAAAGAAGATAGTAGATAGATAGATAGAAAAGATAGGATGGGATGATAATAATAGATAGTTAGAAGATAATAGATAGAATAGATAGATGGCCCCCGTGGTGTAGTAGTTTTGAAATTTTTGTATTGCCCCCCCAGAACAATGGCCTACTCGAAAAGCGGAGGGGGTTTTTAACTGTGTAAAAGATGTTGGCGAGCGTTCGCCAGGGGGCCCTTTGGGTTTATTGTCTCATCAAAAGGGACTTTTTTTGAAAAGGGGTCGGCACTGTTTTATCTCCAAGGAAAAATCCTCTTAAACGAGATTGAACCCGGTGAGATATCACGAAGCAATGCGCATCACCTAACCACCAGGCATCCCATCCCCCCTTGGGATTCTTTCTTTCTTTTTTTTTTTTTTCTTTTTTTAAATTTTTTTTTTCGGGATAAAGAAAAAGCAATTGTGTTTTTTTTTTACCGGGCCCCCTGTTATGTAGTTTTGTAAATATTGATCTTTTTCCCCCCGGGGACACGATGGCCTATTACTAAAACGGAAAGGATTTAACTTTGGCAAGAGTCTGGTGCGTTCGCACACGGGGCCTCGGTTTAAAGTCCATCCAAGGACAGAGAGAGAGAGGGGAGAGAGAGGAAGAGAGAGAGGGAGAGAGGGAGAGAGGAGAGAGGGGAGAGAGAGGAGAGAGGAGGAGGAGAGAGGAGAGAGAGAGAGAGGCGAAAAGAGGGAGAGGAGAGGAACGGAGAGAGACACGAAAAGGACAGGACAGAGACAGAGAAGACAGACAGAAAACAGACGACAGGGGAAAAAGAAAGAAGAGAAAAAGAGAGACAGAGAAAAAGACAGAAAAGACAGACGGGGAGACAGGCAGACAACAGAGAAGATAGACAGACAACAGACAGAGGCACACAAAGAGGCAACTTCTTCTGTGCCTTTACCCAAAAAAAAAAGTACAATCCTTAGCACAAGTGGGGGGGGTAGTTTTTCCCCCCCTCCCCCCCCCCCACCCCCATCCCCCAAATCAAAAGGGGAGATTTCAAGGAAATGGAGGGGCAGTCACATGCAATACACGAAAATGTGATACCGTCTTTCCAAGTAAATGGCCAGGGATGGGGAGAGGGGAGAGAGAGAGAGAGAGAGAGAGAGAGAGAAAGAGAGAGAGAGAGAGAAAAGAAAGACAGAGAGAGAGACGAAAGAGACAGAGGAGAACAGAGAAGACAGACAACAGACAGAAGACAGAAACAGGACAGACAGACAGACAGACAGCGGGGCTGACGGAAAAAAGACAGACAGACAGACAGACAGACAGACAGAGACAGAGAGAGAGAGAGAGACGACGACAGACAGAAGACGACAGAAGAGCTGCCAGACCCCAAAGACAGACAGAGAGAAACACAGACAACAGACAGACAGACAGACAGACAGACAGACACAAGGACAAATGAGATACAATGGAAAAAAGTTTACTCCAAAACATCGCACTATTATTAAAAAAATTTTACACCCCCACCTCAGCAAGCACTGAGCAGCAATATACCTCAGACATAAACGTGTCAAGCTCTGACCTTCTAAAAAAAATTTTTTAAAAAAAAAAATCGCTTCAGTTCAGGGCCCCTTTTTTACAATACCCGTCAAAAGAGGACGACGAGGACGACGAGGACGACGAGGCGCGAGGACACACGACGGAGACGCGACGACGATGATGTGATGTGAGACGCGACGACGATGATGATGACGATTGATGATGTGAGATGGATGATGATGATGATGAGATGATGATGGAAGATGATGATGATGATGATGATGGATAGATGCGACGACGACGACGACGACGACCGGACGACGATGACGACGACGAGACGACGACGACGACGATGAGAGACGCACGCCCCACGACGACGAGACGACGACGACGACGACG
>JASPKP010000796.1:20000-30000 GCA_030674155.1 Stramonita haemastoma | reverse complement strand
GAGGATAATGGGATAAGCACTCTTGTGCTTTTTTACATCCAGTCCCCGTGTGTATGCAGTTTTGTAAATATTGTCATCTGTTCCCACCGGCACACGATGGCCTACTCTTACGAAAAGCGGAACAGAATTTAACGTGTGCGCAAGATGTCTGCGTGCGTTCGCACACTGGGCCTCGGTTTAAAGTCTCATCCGAAAGAGAGAGAGACACCAACACCATCAGGAATGCATCTGAATGCACACTAACGTACATTGTGCCTAAGCCATGACAAAAAGTTGCATCAACTTGAGCTTTTAACCCTCAATAAAGATCATCTCACTTCTGTCTCTGTCTCTCTCTGTCTCTCTATGTCTGTCTATGTCTCTCTATCTGTCTGTCTGTCTGTCTGTCTATGTCTCTCTATGTGTCTGTCTGTGTGTCTGTCTGTGTGTCTGATAAGTTCCCAATGAATCAGTCAAGAAATACTGAAAAGCCAAGTGTCCCCAGTCCGTCCCAAGAATAGACTTGTTCAGATCTAGATTACTGTACTCAGGCCCTATGCTGTGAACTCCCTTCCTGATTCAATAAACAGCACTAATCACTAACAACAGCCGCCACTGTAGTCTAGTGGTTAGGGCGTTGGACTGGTAATCTAAAGGTTGCGGGTTCGATCCCAGCTTTCGGCTATTATAGGTTGTGCCCTTGGAAAAGGCACTTTACGGCTATTTTTTCACCCCACCCAGGTGTAAAAAGGGGTACCAACCTTGTGTTGGGGTTAACCCTGCGATAGACTGGCATCCTATCCAAGAGGGAGTCTATGACTCTCAGTCTCTTAAGGCCACAGAAACCCGGATAAGCACCGGCCTGATGAGCCTTAGGCTCGGGACAGACTTTAAACTAATCATTAACAACCTTCAAAAATCACTTCTAATCCACTTGATGCACCAAAAAATAACAAACTTCACTTTAGCCTGTTCGAGACTCTCTCCAATTTGTTTTACATGGTCAAAAAAGGTACAAAAATCCCAAAAAAAAAACCATGTATTTCAAATCGCTATGCCCCCGGTTTGTACCTCCCCTTTTACAACACCTGGGTGGGGTGAGAAAATAGCCGTAAAGTGCCTTTTCCAAGGGCACAACGCCATAGCCGAAAGCTGGGATCGAACCCGCAACCTTTAGATTACAAGTCCAACGCCCTAACCACTAGACTACAGCGGTGGCTATTCTGATATAAAAGAATAAATAAATAAAAATAAAACAAATAAACACACACACATTGTACGATCTGGAAAAAAAATTGACTTTGACTTGACTTGCTTAGATTTCACCACACACACACACACACACACACACACACACACACACACACACACACACACACACACACATTGAAACAGACAGACAGAGAGTTCAAACATATAACTGTGATAAGTTTTTGCCTGAGTTCCCAAATTTTAACAGATTTAGTGAGAAAAAATTTTTTTACCAATAAGAATAAAATAACTTCAAATAAGATAATGCTCTCTGTGCTAAATTCCAAAATTTAAAAAAAAGGGAGACACCCAGACAGGGGGCCCCCTTGAAATGAATAAAAAGGTGAGGGTTATTGTCTCTCTTCCTCTAGCCAACCTACAGATGTAGTATTTCTTCTGAAACCTTTGCAGAAGAGGGGTGTCATATTCATAGCCAAATAAAAATCGTTCTGATTTATTTTGGGTTGTGTAACTTTACATGGTTAATCAAAAGTGATACCACTATCAACACAATCAAGAACCATATGCAACAACTAGGCATTATATCCAAAAATTGATTTTATTGTTTGAAAATCCACCACTCACGATCTCCATCAACAAACAACCAGAGAGAGAGAGAGAGAGAGAGGAGATGAGAGAGAGATAGAGAGAGAGAGAGAGAGAGAGAGAGAGAGAGAGAGAGAGAGGAAGGCAAGGCAAGAGCAAGGCAAGGCAAGGCAAGGCAAGGCAAGGCAAGGCAAAATTCTTTATTCGAGGATAATAGATAAGCACTCATGTGCTTTTTTTACATCCAGTCCCCCCTTTTCAGGGATAACATCAAGAAAAAGAAAGAGAGAGAGAGAGAGAGAGAGAGAGAGAGAGAGAGAGAGAGAGAGAGAGAGAGAGAGAGAGAGAGAGACCTACCAGTAAAATTGTTGGGCTTGTGTTCTTCACCCCCTATTTTGGTTAGGAAGCCTTCTATCCCCTGTACTGCTTGCTTGAAACTTTTTCTTCACAACTGCCTGATACGATTCATGTTTGAGCCGAGTACAGGCTTTCTTCCTAAGCAAAACCACCTCGGTATGCATCCATGTTGACAGCGAAGCAGACCCAGAGATTTCACTTATAAAACAGACTCTGTGTACTGATTCTCATCAATTCGTCCGCTCCCTTCATAGTTTTGCACTGTCGAACAAATGCAAGGTGTTTTTCTTACTTCGGCTTGCATTTCTGAGCCACTTGAAGCGTTCCTGTCTTCAAACGAGTCACGTTTCTGCTTGAATTGAAAGTAGAAACAAAATGTAAACATCAGCCATTTTGCAATGACGTAGGTCACGTGACCTGATCCCCCCCCCCCCCCCCCAATCTAAAGAGAAAGGAGGGGGGGGGAGGGGGGGGGCTTGTTTTTGAATGCTTAGTCCCTAAATCGGAAATTTCGGCTAGGACGTTAATAAAATCCCAAAAACAACAACAACAACAATATGACTTGCTCTCTATAGTCCTAATATTAAATGGAAGTTGCCCTTGTTATGCTAATCGACTGTAATCACTAAAATGAATTTAAAGTTTTTGTACATAGGCCTACCACACACCTGTGCACAAAGAGAGAGAGAGAGAGAGAGAGAGAGAGAGAGAGAGAGAGAGAGAGAGAGAGAGAGAGAGAGAGAGAGAGAGAGAGAGAGAGAGAGAGATTGATTGATTGATTGATTTGATTGATTGATTCTTTTATATCGAGGGAGAGAGAGATTGATTGATTTATTCTTTTATATCGAGGATAATGGGATAAGCACTCTTGTGCTTTTTTACATCCAGTCCCCGTGTGTATGCAGTTTCGTAAATGTCATCTGTTACCACCGGCACACGATGGCCTACTCTTACGAAAAGCAGAACAGAATGTAACGTGTGCGCAAGATGTTCTGCGTGGTTCGCACACTGGGCCTCGATTTAAAATCTCATCGGAAAGAGAGGGGGGGGGGGGCACACACGCACACGCACGCGCCCCCGCGCACACACACACACACGCACGCACACATGCAGCACACATGCACGCACACGCACACGCTCGCACGCACGCACGCACGCACGCACACACACACACACCACACACACAGTGAGAGAGAGAGAGAGGCAGAGAGGGAGGGAGGGAAATACAGAGAGAGAGAGAGGCAGAGACATACAGACCTACGGACAAAGACAGAGAGGGAGGGAGGAGGAAGGAGACAGACAGACAGCCAGACTGACAGAGAGAGAGAGAGAGAGAGAGAGAGAGAGAGAGAGAGAAGGAGAGAGAGAGAGAGAGAGGAGAGAGAGAGAGAGAGAGAGAGAGAGAGAGAGAGAACTGAGCACACATGTACAGTTCATGTGCATACATGAAACAGACACCAACACCATCACGAATGCATCTGAATGCACACTAACGTACATTGTGCCTAAGCAATGACAAAAAGTTGCATCAACTTGAGCTTTTAACCCTCAATAAAGATCATCTCACCTCTGTCTCTGTCTCTCTCTGTCTCTCTATGTCTGTCTATGTCTCTCTATGTGTCTGTCTGTCTGTCTGTCTATGTCTTTCTATGTGTCTGTCTGTGTGTCTGTCTGTGTGTCTGATAAGTTCCTAATGAATCAGTCAAGAAATACTGAAAAGCCAAGTGTCCCCAGCCCATCTCAAGAATAGACTTGTTCAAATCTAGATTACTGTTCTCAGGCCCTATGCTGTGGAACTCCCTTCCTGATTCAATTAAACAGCACTAATCATTAACAACAGCCGCCACTGTAGTCTAGTGGTTAGGGCGTTGGACTCATAATCTAAAGGTTGCGGGTTCGATCCCAGCTTTCGGCTATGGCGTTGTGCCCTTGGAAAAGGCACTTTACAGCTATTTTCTCACCCCACCCAGGTGTAAAAAGGGGTACCAACCTTGTGTTGGGGGTTAACCCTGCATAGACTGGCGTCCTATCCAAGAGGGAGTATATGACTCTCAGTCTCTTAAGGCCAAAGAAACCAGGATAAGCACCAGCCTGATGAGCCTTAGGCTGGGGACAGACTTTAACTTTAACTAATCATTAACAACCTTCAAAAATCACCTTCTAATCCACTTGATGCACCAAAAAATAACGAACTTCACTTTATCCTGTTTGAGACTCTCTCTCTCTCTCCGATTTGTTTTACATGGTCAAAAAAAGGCACAAAAATACCAAAGTTAAATCATAAAACTATTGTATTTCGAATTTTTTCAAAATTCGATAGTGAAAAAGTTTGTTTATGATCTTACACATTCTTCTCTCAATAGCTATATCAGTATACAGACCCTGATATGGCATTAGAAGTATGGTACAAGATTTTTTATAGCATATACAACAAACATACTCCACTGCAAACGAAGAGAGTTCAATATAGGATAAAACCTCCATGGCTGACAGATGAAATACAAAAAGCCATATACCATAGAGATTATTTGGTGAAACATAGCTCCCGTGAAAATTATAAAAGGCAGAGAAATAAAGTAGTTTCCCTCATTCGAACAGAATAAAAGAAATATTTTCTAAATGCATTGAGCAAGAAGAGCAATGGTAGACTAATCTGGAAAGCCATGCATCAATTAACAAATAAAGATGTCAACAGTTCAACCAGTACGCAAAATGATATATCAGCTGACAAACTAAACTACCATATTTCAACTGTAGCAAAACAAGTAATTCAAAATGACTACTCGAAAGAAAATAATTTACATGAACTGCAAAATATTGTGAAGACAAAAATATTCGCCTTTTTGCGAAAATACACCCCTATGCATTCAAGAAGTTTACACTGCTTTAAGACAGCTCAAACAGTCAAACACTCGTGGCATTGACAGAATTGATGGAAAAATTCTTAAGCTCTCAGCACCAATCATAGCAGAAACTCTTACATATGTTTATAATCTTTGCATTGATAAAAACTATTTCCCTAAAGGTTTTAAACAAGCAAAAATTATTCCCATATATAAATCTGGAAACAAGACCGATCCATCCAACTACAGACCAATTTCTATTTTATCTGTTCTTTGTAAGCCTCTGGAGCAACATATTTATAATGTCTTCTTTCTCACTTAAATCAACATGATCTCATACACCCAACCAGTCTGGATTTAGAGAATATCATTCCTGTCACACAGCTTTAACAAAGCTGGTTGACCGCTGGCTATTAAATATAAACAGAAAGCAATTTACCGGAATACTGTTTGTTGATTTTGCAAAAGCATTTGATGTTATAAATCACAAACTTCTTCTTAAAAAAATTAGCACTTTACAAATTCTCGTAGTGCTCTTGAGTTGATCTCTCTTTTCTTTCTGATAGACAACAGAAAGTATCTTTAAATGATTTATCTCTGATTTTCTCCCAAACACTTATGGTGTGCCTCAGGGTTCAGTTTTGGGTCCCCTTACTTTTTCTACTTTACATTAATGATCTTCCTTTATCCATAGGTACTCAATGCGACATGTTTGCTGATGACACCACCCTTGAAACGAACGAACTCTGATGTGCATGAGGTTTATCATACAATGCAAAAAAGTATCAATAACCTTATCAGTGGACACCCTAAACCACATGTCTCTACATCCCAATAAAACTAAATTTATGTTGATTACCAATAGACAAAAGCGTCAAAACCTCACCCAGTCTTTACCCTCTCTATATATTTCTAATGTGAAAGTCGATGAAGTAACGAATCATAAAGTTTTGGGTGTAACAATAGATAATAACCTCACATGGTCGAAACACTTTGAAAAAATGTCTAGAAATATAGCATCAAAACTGTATCAGTTTAGAAAAATAAAGAACTTTTTAAAGTTACATGCTAGGAAACTATTCTTTTATGCATATATACAGTCTCACATTGATTATGCATCTACACTCTGGGATCTAGCGAGTAAAATGTACTTAAACATTTGCTTAGCATTCACAAAAGAGCCATTAAAATTGTCATTAACAAGTCATCTACTCTAACAGACTTTGACTATAAACAAGCAAATATACTTCCCCTCCCAGCCAAGTTAATATACAATAAAGGCATTCTCATGTATAAAATACTCCATGGTAAGACTCCACATTCTCTTAGGAATATGTTTACTTATAATAGTTATCGACATTGCACAAAATAAATGTTCCTTTCACAACAATTAATCTTTATAAGTCTAGCCTCATGTACTCTGGAGGATGGCTATGGAATAATATTCCAGAGCTCCTAAAATGTGAATCTAATTTTTCGAGATTTAAAACCAGCATGTTTAATTACTTAATGAATCTCTCTGATTTGACATTCCTTTCTGACACAAACATGTATTGAACTGATCTATTATCAACACTATTATTGTCACTCAGCATGTATCTTGCCGTTTGTCGTAGTCGTTGTTCATATCATCATCATCATTATCATCATCATCACCATCATGTCATCATATCCTCAACACCATTATCCTCATTAGCGTCTTTTTTGTCATCCTCATCGTAGTTAATGTTATCATAATTATCATCATCATCATTGTTCTTGTTATTATTGATAGTGATTATTTACATGACTAGATGGTCGGATGCTTTTTTTAATTTTTTTTTATATAAAAATGTTAATAATATTTGCAAAATTATGCTCTCTCTCTCTCTCTCTCTCTCTCTCTCTCTCTCTCTCCTCTCTCTCTCTCTCTCTCTCTCTCTCTCCCCCTCCTCCCTCTCTCTCTCTCTCTCTCTCTCTCTCTCTCTCCTCTCTCTCATCCTCTCTCTTCTGGTTTTCAATCTCTCTTTCCTAACATCTTCTTCTTTTTATCTTTTCCCTCCGTACTCTTTAAAGAAGTAGCATTGTTGTTGCTTGTTCAGAATTGTTTATGTTTTGTTGGTTTTTGTGCATTCCTTTATGCCCAAGTGGTTGTAAAGAAAAGATGTTGCTTATGCCATTACCATGCATTGTAAATCTAAATTATTAATTCAATCAATTCACATTCTTGAATCCATCTCATCTCCATCACCTCTGGCTTCTTAAATTATACGTTTCTTCTCTCTCTCTCTACGTCTTCTCTCTCTTGCCTCTCCTCCTTCCCACTGTCCCCTCTGTATACTCTAAAAAGCTCTGACCCAATAATATTGTCATTGCTCCCTCTCTAGCAATGCAATCCTGATGTCAATGCAGGTACTAGACTGTACAAGAAGAAGAAGAAGAAGAAGAAGAAGAAGAAGAAGAAGAAGAAGAAGAAGAAGAAGAAGAAGAACAAACAACAACAACAACAACAACAACAACAAAAAACAACAACAACAACAACAACAACAAGAGTTGAGAAGAAGAAGAAGAAGAAAAGAAGAAGAAGAAGAAGAAGAAGAAGAAGAAGAAGAAGAAGAAGAACAACAACAACAACAACAACAACAACAACGAGTTGAGGAGAAGAAGAAGAAGAAGAAGAAGAAGAAGAAGAAGAAGAAGAAGAAGAAGAAGAAGAAAGAAGAAGAAGAAGAAGAAGAATTGCGAAGACGAATTGAGAAGAATTGCGGAGAAGAATTCCGAAAAAGAAGAAAAATTGTGAAGACGAATTGCGAAGAAGAAGAAGAAGAAGAAGAAGAAGAAGAAGAAGAAGAAGAAGAAGAAGAAGAAGAAGAAGAAGAAGAATTGCGAAGAATTGCGAAGAAGAAGAAGAATTGCGAAGAAGAAGAAGAAGAAGAAGAAGAAGAAGAAGAAGAAGAATTGCGAAGAAGAAGAAGAAGAAGAAGAAGAAAAGAAGAAGAAGAAGAAAGAAGAGAAGAATCTGTAAGTCATACCAGAAAGAAGTAATTGTCGAAGATTAGAAGTATTGCGAAGAAGTAGAATTTGCGAAGAAGAAGAAGATTGCGTTGGAGAAGATTGGAGATGTGATGAGTATGTGTTATGAAGGAGGTGAAAAGAAGAAGTTGATGCAAGAAAAAAAAGATCAATAAACAATTGCAATCAATTGCAAAGAATACAATTGCGACAGCAATGGTTGCGAAGTAAGCGGGAAAGAAAGAAGAAGAAGAAGAAGAAGAAGAAGAAGAAGAAGAAGAAGAAGAAGAAGAAGAAGAAGAAGAACAACAACAACAACAACAACAACAACAACAACAACAACAACAACAACAACAACAAGAAGAAGAACAAGAAGAAGAAGAAGAAGAAGAAGAAGAAGAAGAAGAAGAAGAAGAAGAAGAAGAAGAAGAAGAAGAAGAAAGAAGAAGAAGAAGAAAAGAACAAGAACAAGAAGAAGAAGAAGAAGAAGAAATTGCAAGAAGAAGAATTTCAAGAAGAAGAACATTGCGAAGACGACGAAGAAGGAAGAAGAAGAAGAAGAAGAAGAAGAGAAGAAGAAGAAGAAGAAGAAGAAGAAGAAGAAGAAGAAGAAGAGAAGAAGAATTGCGTAGAAGGAGAATTGCGAAAAAATAAGAAAAATTGCGAAAGAGAAGAATTGCGAAAAAGAACGAAGAAGAAGAATTGCGAAGAAGAAGAATTGCGAAAACAAGAAGAATTGCGAAAAAAGAAGAAGAATTGCAAAGAATGAATAATTGCGAAGAACGAAGAATTGCGAAGAATGAGAAGAAGAAGAAGAAGAAGAAGGAAGAAGAAGAGAAGAAGAAGAAGAAAGAAGAATCGAAGAAGAAGAATGCGAAGAAGAAGAGAAGAAGAAGAAGAAGAAGAAGAAGAAGAAGAAGAAGAAGAAGAAGAAGAAGAAGAAAGAAGAAGAAGAAGAAGAGAAGAAGAGAAAGAAGAAGAAGAATTGCGACATCCAGTTTGCACTGATGCTGTACAAACCCATGGTTGCCCACAAAGCTGCATACCATACCCTGTCGAATGCCTTCTTAAAATTAAAAAAATACATGGTAGAGGTTTTGTTGGTGTTGAAGGTACCCTACAGAGTATTCTGAGGCTGATATCTGTTCAGTTGTGCTACGCTCTGCTCTAAAACCTGCTTGTTCTCCATTGTTGTGGGACTTCAGTCTGTTCAATGTAATCTTCAACATGACCTTGCTTGGGTGGCATATGAGGCTGATTGGGCGGTAATTTTGGCACGCTGAAAATTTCCTTTCCTGGGTCGTTGTTTCGCTCATGTTTTTGCACTTTACCTCACAGAGCCCTGGGATGTGCCATTGGTATCTGGCCATCTCATGTGTAGTTCTTCCACTTTGTTTGTGGTTCTTAGTGTTCGTACATTCCAAGTTCCAATGGTAATGTGTTTTCTGGCACGGCCTACAGCCTACATCAGTAGCAAACTTTCTACTTCTGTCCTGATGTGCAACAAAAAGCACGGTCCTTGGTAACCCGGGCGACCACCGATCCGGTATGGAGATTTTGTTTGTAGTCCTTATAGATGTGTCTTGGGCAAATCGAACCTGGCGGAACCCACCCCTCTCCAAGTCGGATTTTTTTGGTTTTGTTTTTCCCCACGTGTAGCCATTACTGATCAGAACAGCCCCCACAAAACATCTATCAACAACATATTCAATCCACTAGAAACCCCGCACCCTCACTATCAACAACAAAACAAACCAAACAATCATAACATTTTGAGAAAAGGAAATTAGGCTTAACATTGAAAGAGAATAATGCATTGCAAAATGCAACACACACACACCGCCGCGCCGCCGCGCGTGCGCGCACGTACGCACGCACGCATTCACGCACACACGCACACATGCGCGCCACACACCCCACACACACACACACATTACGCATACGCGCAACATCATTGAACTATATCATACTAAGAGAATATACTTTGAATTGGATTCAATTTGAGTAACATTACATAAGAACAAAAAAAATAC
>JASPKP010000796.1:0-12500 GCA_030674155.1 Stramonita haemastoma | reverse complement strand
AGTGTACCATCTGGAAATAAAAATTTGATTGATTGATTGACACACACACACACAATTGGGACAAACATTGGAGTATAGGCCTAGTACAAATTGGCCTAGTAGATCAGAAAGTACTTTCACATGTGGCTGTGTATCTGCCACGGAGTGTTGTCTCCCTAACAGGCTTGTGACTTCAGAACAATGGGGGTTCATTGGATGGGGATGGGAAAGTTTCTTTTGACTGGTAGGCTTATACCTAGTGTGGTATTGTGGCACAGTGGGAGAAGTCGTCTTTTGTTAAAGGCAGCCGATCGTGAATGTACACCTTTGGCTGTTTCAGCATAGGTAGTCATGTCATGGGAATTTACATTGGGTGGGTTGCCGGTATGAACTATCACAGGCCTCACCGCTGGCGGCTTGGCTCGATGGTTTCCGGGGAAACGGAGGTTGAGGGCAAGACTTCTGTTGCCCTGAGGACTGGGATGGATTGGATCTTCACCCTGTTTCAGGCCCTCTTATCCTGGTGATGAAACAGTAGAGGGGGTATTGTCAATAAGTACAACCCTCTCTTGAGTGTGTGTGTGTGTGTGTGTGTGTGTGTGTGTGTGTGTGTGTGTGTGTGTGTGTGTGTTGTGCGTGCGCGCGCGCGCGTATGAGTGCATGCTTAAATGTGTAAATAATTAGTTCAAGCTGTGTCTTGTTTAGTCAATGGTCTTAATAACATTGTGTTCCAACATTGATGTTTGTGTGTGCGTGCGTGCGTGCGTGATTGCGTGCGTGCGTGCGTGCTTGCTTGCGTGTCGTGTGTGCGTGTGTATTTGCAAGCGTGCGGGTACGGGTGGGCGCGCGCGCGCGTGTGTGGGTGTGTGTGATATTGTTATTTGAAGTTATCTTGGAATGTTTTTTAATTTTTATTTCATATTTTATTATTTTACATCGAGGATAATAAGTGTGTGTGTGTACATTCGAATTTGTCAAAACTGTAAATAGTTGCTGTTTGTGCGTCGTGTAGGTTGAATGCAAGCGCTTTGAATTGGTTTTGCAAGATATAGCGCTATACAAATTCCATGTATTATCATTATTATTATTATTTAGATCTATGTGCTTTTTTTTCACCCGTGTGTATGCAGTTTTGTAAATATTGTCATCTGTTCCCCCGGCACACAGTGGCCTACTCTAACGAAAAGCGGAATGTTCTGCGTGTGTTCGCACACGGGCCTCGGTTTATAGTCTCATCCGAAAGACTTTTGGGAAGAGTGGAGTCAACACTGATGTTAACTCCAGGGGGAAAATCCCCTCGAACGGAATCGAACTCGGGTCGTCAAATTGCCAGCGCAATGTTTGAACCAATACGTAATGTAGCTAGCTATCTTGTGTCTTTTAAGATTATGATTCGTATTAATATGCCTGTCAGTATTGTAATGGTCCTTCATGGGATGATTAAAGTACTTTTGACTTGACCTGATTTTGACTTGACCTGATTGACCAACAGAAAACGAGGGAGATTTTCGAAGGTTATCGATTGCTAGTGGATTGATGTGGAACCTGACGTGTGCAAAACCACGATCGTGGCTCATAGCGGGTCACAGGAAGGCCACGATCGATGGTCCTTGCACCGTATTTATTTATTTATTTATTCATTCATGCATTGATTCATTCATTCTTTTATATCGAGGAAATGGACCAAGCACTTATGTGCTGTTTTACATCCAGTCCCTGTGTGTATGAGTTTTTGTAAATTTTTGTCATCCGTTCCCACCGGCACTGAAAAGCCTACTCTTTCGAAAAGCGGAACAGGTTTTAACGTGTGCGCAAGATGTTTTGTATACGTTCTCACACGGGGCCCAGTTTATAGTCTCATCTGAAGGACTTTTTTGGGGGAGTGGAGTTGGTAGTGATGTAACTCCAGGGGAAATATTCCCTTGAACAGGATTCGAACCCTGGTCATCAGATTGCGAGTGCAATGTTCTAGCCACTTGGCTATCCCGTACGCCGTGCGCCGCTAAATAACGTTGAAGGAAGAAGAAGAAGGAGAGAAAGGAGAAGAGGAGAGAAGAGAGGAGAAGAAGAAGAAGAAGAAGAAGAAGAAGAAGAAGAAGAAGAAGAAGAAGAAGAAGAAGAAGAAGTTTACATGAAGCCCAGTAGGCCTACAGCCGGGGATATTATGAACATACTTGACATGACGTGTGTGTGTGTGTGTGTGTGTGTGTGTGTGTGTGTGTGTGTGTGTGTGTGTGTGTGTGTGTGTGTGTGTGTGTGTGTGTGGGTGGTGCGCGCGCGCGCGCGCGCGCAACTGTATTTTTCTTCACTATATCAGAATGGATTTTTTTCTACAGAATTTTGCCAGGGACAACCCTCTTGTTGCCGTGAGTTCTTTTACGTGCGCTAAATATTGGTGTGCAACACACAGGTCATCCATCGGTTTATCGTCTCATCCGAAAGACTAGCGCCCAGACCACCACTCATGGTCTAATGGATGGAGAGAGTACTTACATCGTGGACAATTAAAAAGATTGACATAGAAAGAAATTCCTTCCTACTCCCAACACTCCCCCCCCCCCACCCCCACCCCCCTGCAAACTGAGGGCACACACAGACAGCTGCCACAAGTGCACTTGTGCGTTTGCGTGCGCGCGCACACACACATGCACACATACACGCACGCATGCACGCACGCACACACACGCACGCGCGCGCATACACACACACGCACTTACGCACGCACGCGCACGTCTTTCGGATGAGACTTAAAACCGAGGCCCCGGTGCGAACACACGCAGAACATCTTGCACACACGTTAAATCCTGTCCCGCTATTCGTAAGAGTAGGCCATCGTGTGCCGGTGGGAACAGATAATATTTACAAAACTGCATACACGCGGGGACTGGATGAAAAAGGAGCATATGAATGCTTATTCCATTATCCTCGATATAAAAGAATAAATAACACACACACACACACGCGCACGCCGCGCGCGCGCGCGCGCTGGTGTGTGTGTATGTGCTGTGCGTACGTACGTGTGTGCGTGCGTGCTTCAGTGCAGACTCCACATCCCGAAAGTCCTTGAATGAAAGTTAAAACGAGGTCCCTGTGCGAACGTTGCAAAACATCTTGCGCACACGTTAAAACCAATTCCGCTTGTCGGAAGAGTTAGGCCATTGTGTGCCGGCGGGAGGAGATGACGAAATTTACGAAACTGCATACACATGGGACTGGATGTATAAAAGCACATAAGTGCATATTCCATTATTCTCAAAATAATAGAATAAACAAAGTAAAAAAAAAAAAGAAAGAATAAATTCTTCCTACCCCCCTCTCCCCACCTCCTCTCTTCCCCCTCCTCTCTCTTCCCCCTTTCTCCCTTCCTCCTCTCTCTGTCACTCCCCCTACCCTCTGTCTCTCCCCTCCCCTCTTCTCTCCCCTCCCTCTACTCTATCTCACCCTCCCCCCCCTCTCTCTTCCCCATCTCCCTCCATATTGCTCTCTCTCCTCCCCCTCATTCTCTCCCCTCCCCCTACCCCCCATCCTCACAATAATTATGGCAGTCATACATCCACAACTCCACTGTCTCCCCCCCTCCTCCATTCCCCTCAGTCCCCGCTCGCGCACACACACCACACCACACACCACACGACCGCACACTACCCTACCCCCGCCACAACTACCCCCCCACCCCCCCCCCCCCCCCCCCCCTACCATGGCAGCCCACCCCTATCATGGTAGGCTAGGTAACCAAAGTACGCCCCATCAAATCCCGCACTTTTGCCTCTCTGTGATGGGTTTTCCATTTCACATCAAACGCGTGGCCGCGCGTTGTTATCTTAGCGTAGGTCAGGGGGGGCCACAGGTGATGAGGCATCTCTTTAGCTCTTAGATTGTGCTGTGTGTGTGTGTGCTTTCCATTTTCTGGGAAACTTGCGATTTGTGTAGCCTACCCCTGCCAAGTAAACCAGTTTAGGATCAAGATTTTAAGATGAAGATGTTTTTATGTATGTAGCTTACTATCGATCTGCTGTCAGTAGGCTAGTGTGACAAATTATCGTGGTGGCTGGGTATCAGTCACTCTGTGACTCTCCTGTCATTGTTGGTGTCTACTGTGGCTTCTCATAGGCTACATCCAACTTTTGACTTGTGGTTGACGGCATCAGTACGCCTAGTTAAGTTTTCTTCACACACACACACACACACACACACACACCACACACGCACACACACACACACACACACACACAGAGTCTAAAATCACTAATTAGTGAATAGCTCAGGCTAAGTGTTGTTATCATTTTCCCTCTTCTCCTATTTTGCATGTAGCCACCAACATTGTGCTGTGCTGTGCTGTGCTGTGCTGCGACCCTCATTCATTCAATACTGGATTCAAGGTTCTGTCCACAGTGCCGGTCAGGTCAGTCTCTCTGTGCTACGTGTCATGTCAGTTATGCATGCAGCATCTATATGCCTACATCTTTGTTTTCTTCTGATATTTTAGTATCTCTCTCTCTCTCTCTCTCTCTCTCTCTCTCTCTCTCTCTCTCTCTCTCTCTCTCTCTCTCTCTCTCTCTCTCTCTCTCTCTCTCTCCTCTTCTGAATGAGTGCATTTTTATTACCTTATCATATGTAGTGTCCTTATTCTTGTGTGTTTTGGTACTGCGTAAAGTTTTATTTAGTATCTTTTCAACTTGATGTAGGCTATCCCAGAAAAGGACGGGGACTGGATGTAAAAAAGCACACGAGTGCTTATCTATTATCCTCGAATAAAAGACTTTGCCTTGCCTTTGCCTCTCTCTCTCTCTCTTCTCTCTCTCTCTTCTCTCTCTCTCTCTCTCTCTCTCTCTCTCTCTCTCTCTCTCTCTCTCTTCTCTCTCTCCTCTCTCTCTCTCTCTCTCTCTCTCTCTCTCTCTCCATCTCCCTCTCCCTCTCTCTGAATGTGTGTGTGTGTGTGTGTGTGTGTGTGTGTGTGTGTGTGTGTGTGGTGTGTGGGTGTGTGTGTGTGTGGTGTGTGTGTGTGTGTGTTACTTTATTCATTCTTTTATTCTATTCTTTTATTTTGAGGATAATGGAAGAAGCACTCATGCTTTTTTTTTTGCTTAATTTTTTTTTATTTTATTGTATATGTATATTTTTACATCCAGTTTCCGTGAATATACCGGCACCTAATGGCCTTCTCTTTTGAAAAGTGGAACAAGATTTAACGTGTGCGCAAGATGTTCTGCGTGCGTTGCACCGGGGCTCGGTTTATACTAGGCTATAGTGTAGGCCTATCCTTGTCTTATCGAAGGACTTTGGCGAGAGTAGTAGAGTCAGCATTGATCCCTGTGGATCGGTGGTCTAGAGGTAGCGTAGGCTAACGTGCCTGTCTAGAAAGCGATAAGTCCGGGTCGGAGTGTTGCGGTGGTTCGAATCCCGTTTGGGTCCAAAACTTTTCCCCTATCCATTAGACCATGAGTGGTGGTCTGGGTGCTAGTCTTTCGGATGAGACGATAAACCGAGGTCCCGTGTGTTACACATCATTAAACAGCGCACTTAAAAGAACTCATGGCAACAGTAGGGTTGTCCCGGGCAAAATTCTGTAGAAAAAAGCCACTCTGACAGGGAAACAAAACAGTTGCAAAAAGGAAAAAAGAAAGAAAAAAGGGTGACGCTGCACTTGTGGCGACGCGCTCTCCCCGGGGAGAGCAGCCCGAATGTTACGCAGAGAAATCTGAGAGTGTGAGTGTGTAGATGACTGACAACGATGAAGAAGAAACACCAAAAAGACAGCTGAAAAAATAATTAATTACATTAGAAAAATATATCATTTTGAACTAAAGAAGCTTAACGCTTATATGGTTGAAAATGGATTAGTGTTGTCACCCACTAAAACTTAACAGTACTTTGTAATAAAGGAGTTGATCCATAATCCCTTCCTATTTTAAAAATTAATTATGTGTGTGTTGAATACAATTTACAAATGTTTCGTAAATTTTTTTTAGGAGTATATCTTACATCAAAACTAACATGGAATCGTCATATTGACTATTTGTTAGATAAAGCAAGGAAAATTTGAATTTCATAAAAGTCTTAAGCAAGCAGCGATGGGCACAAAATACAGCACTTCTAAAACTAAACACCTATCGTTAGCGCTCTCGCTCTATACTGACGTATGGGCAAGAAGTGTACTTTAGTGCTCCAAAATATTTACTAAAGAAACTTAAATGCTTAGATTGTAAAGCTTTCCGTCCTGCCTTGAATAATGGGTAGGCCATCTTACCATCTTACGACATGTATATAATAGGGATTTTTCCCAATGTAGTGCTCGTAAAAAAGCCATCAAATTAAAAAATTAATTGGGAATTTTACCTCTAGAGATGAAATACACGTGAAACTAAAACAGTATTTTTCCAATAAGTAGCCCATGTCATGAGAAGCTCAGCTGTTGAAAATGATTTTCAAAATGAGATCAATCTAAGATCCGACAATCGCTTTCCGAACAAGCTAAAACAATTTATTCTCTTATTTCTACCGGCCTTTCACTTCCGCAATTTTTGACAAATCTGAAATTAATCCAAAAGAGATTAAACAGTTTAGGCCTCATTTGTGGAAGGGATAGCTCAGTGGTCAGAGCGCTCGCTTTCCCCCAGCCAATGTTAAACAGCGTCGAGCGTGGTTACCAAATGGATGCGTGACCGTTTGCGCGCCGTGGGCTTCAGTACAGTCCCGCAGTTCACCCAGCTGTAAATGGGTACCTGCCCTCAGGGTCAGGGAAGATAAAGCAGCGAGGGAGAGAGATGGGCGCCGCCCTCAACATGCTGGCCCCTAGAGAAGCTGAGGCCTCTGACACCTTGCTCCCCTACGACCACACAGGCTACAGACACCTTTACCTTTTTACTTATGCCTCATTTATCTCCCTATCCGTCATGGGAACTTCAAAGAGCTAATTTTGACATTGATCACTCTAGCTTTAAAAAGGAGAAAGGAAGCAATATTATTAGCACCTTTGTGAAAGATCATATAATCACTAATTATCCTTCACATCTTAAAATCTATACTGATGGGTCCCTTATCAAGAGCAATGAGGGAGGAGCAGCCTTTATTATTCCGTCTTTAAAGGTTGAAAAAATATACCACATTGGGAGGAATCGCCCAATCGTTAGGGCACAGTTGACTGTTATTTTAATGGCTTGAAATTATTTACTTGATTTTCCTAGGACCATACATCAGGTTCTTTTTTGAGATCAGTGATGATTCAAAGTGAGCTTTTCATTCTTAAAGGAATTCAGGGCCGTTATTACACATGGTCTCATTAATGAAATATATCATTATGTACACTTTCCAATGTTACGAGGTACTGGCATCACTTTTTTTTTGGGTGCCATCGCATCACAATATATATTATAACGAAAAAGTTGACAAAGCTGCGATGGCAAAATATTCACATTGTGCCTGTATGATGGATACCTATTTTTATACATGAAGGTTACAGCATGATTGAAAGTGCCTGCTGGAAACACCACAAGGAAAAAACAGGAAGACGCTGGATGTTGTCCATATAGTTCTTCTGCCTTGTCTGAGCTTACTCACATTCTTTCTTCTCATTTTGGAGTAGATAATTCTCAAGTGTGGTCAACTATCTGTCTCATGATTAATAGACTTAAGTTAAAGGCATTCCGGACAAAATTTGTGAGAAATACACTATATATACTGTGTATGCAGCGAAACAATATCTAACAATAACATTCTATATATATATATATATATATATATATATATATATATATATATATTATATATATATAATATATATATATATATATCCTTTTTCATTTTGAGTGTGGGATTTTAAAAACAATTTGAAAATCTGCTGCCATTCATACCAACTCTTTGAACAAGGTTCTAAGTGACTAGAAATTGGGTTTGCATTGATGGAGTGCCACATTGCAAATGTCCTGTAGTGTACTGTGTTAGTTAAAGTCTGTCCCGAGCCATAAGGCTCATCAGGCCGGTGCTTATCCCGGTTTCTGTGGCGTTAAGCGACTGAGAGTCATAGACTCCCCCCTGGATAGGACGCCAGTCTATCGCAGGGTTAACCCCCCAACACAAGGTTGGTACCCCTTTTACACCTGGGTGGGTGAGAAAATAGCCGTAAAGTGCCTTTTCCAAGGGCACAACGCCATAGCGGAATAGCTGGGATCGAACCCGCAACCTTTAGATTACGAGTACAACGCCCTAACCACTAGGCCACAGCGGCGGCTAGTGTACTGTGTAGTTAGTGCTTATTCCATTATCCTCGAAATAAAAGAATAGAAAACACAGACACACACACACACACGCCCGCGCGCGCGCGCACAAATACATACCTCCAAATAATAGAATAGAACACACAAACATACTCGCACACATACGCTTATGCACGCACACATATTCTATTACACGCACACTTATACACGCACACTTATGCTATTGCACGCACATGCACACGCACACGCACGCAACCATACATATACGCACGGACACACACACACACACACACACACGAGCGCGCGCGCGCGCGTGCACAGTCATGTACGCCTATACGCTTTTGCATGCACACCCTCACAGAGAAGAAAGGACAAGTAGACCGGCATTGATCAACAAGAGGAGGATGGAGTGAAGTCCGGAATATGGGGATTTTGTACAGTTAGTAATTTATGTGTGCTTAGTTACACACACACACACCACACACACACACACACACACACACACACACACACACACACACACACACACACACACACACACACATTTACACTCACACACACACACACATTCACACACACACATTTAACACACACACACACACACACACACACAACACACACACACACACACACACACACACACACAAACACACACACACAAAGCACACACACACACACACACACACACCACACACACACACACACACACACACACACACACACAACACACACACACGCAAGCACGCACACGCAAGCACGCACACGCAAGCACGCACACACATACACATACACACACACTCACACACACACACTCACACGTACGCACGCACGCACGCGTGCACACCACACACACACACACACACACACACACACACACACACACACACACACACACACACACACACACACGCATACACAAACACTCACACACTCAAGCTGAGACAGAAGACAGACGATGTTATTTTGATTATTGTCTTTTTGACGTGGCTTGTTCATGATTCCTGTCTCCTATGTTGTGTCTGCGTTGTTAATGTACACTTCTAAGGGCCAGAGGCTATGGAATTAAATGTTTTGCCTTGCCTTCTCTCTCTCTCTCTCTCTCTCTCTCTCTCTCTCTCTCTCTCTCTCTCTCTCTCTCTCTCTCTCTCTCTCTCTCTCTCTCTCTCTTCTCTCTCTCTCTCTCTCTGTTCTGTCCTGTCTGTTTGTCTGTCTGTCTGTCTGTTCTGTCCTGTCCTGTCCTGTCCTGTCCTGTCCTGTCCTGTCCTGTCCTGTCCTGTTTGTTTCTCTCTCTCTCTCTCTCTCTCTCTCTCTCTCTCTCTCTCTCTCTCTCTCTCTCTCCTCTCTCTCTCTCTCTCTCTCTCTCTCTCTCTCTCTCTCTCTCTCTCTCTGTGATGCTGTATGGACAATAAAACTGTCAGAGTTAGTGTCTCTTGCACCCAAAGGTACACAGTGTATGCATTCAAGCACACACATGCATACAAGCATTTAAACTCACCACCCACACCCCCACACACACGCACGCACGCACGCACGCACGTGCGCGTGCGCGCGCACACACACAGAGTATGCATGCATGTATTCTCAAGCACACGTATGCATACTTGCATTTAATCACACAACACACACACACACACACACACACACACACACACACACACACACAGGCCGATTGAGATCACCACTAGTGTACTGAAAAAACAAACTGAGAATCAGAACGCCGTTTGAGAACCAGCATGCGATGCGCCAAGACCACTGATTGGTCAGCCTAATTTTGGCAACATCCGGAACGCTGTTGTCGCCATCTTGAAAAAAAAGCCGTTAATTATCGATTTTGATGCTTATGAGTGATCAGTGTCATTAATCCATTGATTTTAGTGTGGATAAATTGTGGGATTACATTCTATGGCAAATCGTGGCACTCAAGGAGAGGATACCTGCAAGGTGAGTTTGTAACTGTAACGTGTTCTGCTTGATTTGGTTTCAATGCCCTAGGTCCACGAAACACGTGGTTTCAGATCTAGGTAGTGGCAGCTGCGAAATTTTTCTTCTTTCTTCTCAGCTCCTTCCAACGATCAGACAACTAATGTTTTCTGTCATATGAGCCAAAATACGTTGTGCTTGAAGGGGGGATTTTTACGATCTCCAGGGTCATCTTGAGTGCAGACCTGCCAAGTGCTATGCACCATGCAAGAGATCGAAAATCAGAGATTAATTTAAGATCCCATAATTCTTGTCAGCGTTCAGTGGGTTAAAGAAACATGAACATTCTTATTCTTTTTCTGCTTCTTTGAAGATCAGATGGCAACTGCTGTTTTCTGTCATATGAGGTAAATTATGGGTTGTGCTTGAAGGGGGGGGGGGGGGGGGGGGGGGGGTGTACCATCTCCAGGGTCATCTACAGTGCAGAAAAAAATAACAACAAAAAAACAAATACCCACCCCCCAAAAAAACCCAACCCCAGATAAACCAATATACATACATGTACATTGTTGTCATGTTTAGACATCATCTCAGAAGATAGAATGCGGCTGCCTGAATGGTCACATACTCAAGAATCTCACAATTGATGACCCATGCAGCTTTAACCAGTGAATATATACACATGTATGCATAACAAATGCCTGATTTATTTTCCCAGTGTTTGATGAATTTGTCTGCCTTTCAGCTTTTAGTGCCAATAGTTTATATTTGAAGAACCTGATGTCTTATAAATTATTCAAGTTATTGTAGGCAATTTTGTTGGTAGTTTGTTTTTGAATTGAAGAGCCTCATGTCTTATTCGTGATTATTGTTCTTAGTTGAATTTGTTTCTGTTAATCTGTTTTAGTGAATAGAAATGGTCTTAACATGGCCTTCCAACTTCTGAGTTAGTTGAGCCATAAACATTTTGCTTTGTCCGTTTCTTTTTTTTTCAAATGATTTAACTTGCTTGACCTTAGGAAAGCAATTGCGCTTACAGAATCTGCTTGAATGAAATAGCAGATTGTTTAGCAAAGCAAGGCATGATGGCAAATTTTTCATCACATGATTTGAGAATTGACAGTCAATGAGTCATTATTTCAGTATTGAAAAAATCATACACATGGAAACTTTTCAAGGCAGACATGAAATATTGCATTACCTGTTTATCCAAATTTTCCTAGACAATAAGACAATTCAAGTCTCAATTATGTTTAAATACCCAAAGACAGTACTATAAAAAATATGACGTGCACTTGCTGAGTTGAACATTTCATGGCAATATGAAAACTTAATTTATTCTGGTTATTAATAATAATATCTATTTTAGAAAATTATATACATGCATGTGGATAACTGAATTACTTCAATTAGTGAAAATGTTTAGAAAATGTCTTGTTATGTTTTTTGGTGGTGGTTTTCGTTTTGTTCAGATTTTTGCTGGGGGAGGGGGGGGGGTTAGAAATTTATTTTGGGGGGTAGGGGGTATTTTTGTTTATTTCTGTTGAGTTTTTCCCATTTGGAATGTTTAATTTATAGTCTAATATCAAGCGTAACAGACTTTAACTAAACAACAACACAGGAAATAGTAGTAATTTAGTATACACACAAGAATGTATAATTACTCTAGTACTATGACCTGTGCATGCATACAGTTTACTGAACTTTTTTTTTTTCATTCACCCTACTCTTCTATCTCATCTGACATCTGTCCCTTTGGAATTTTAATCTATCCAGATCCATGAATGAATTAATACCAAAAACACATCATTTTTCAATTCATAGAATTTTTTTTTTTTTTTTTAAAAGAAACTGTTGGATTTTTTACATAAAATTTACTCAAAGTTAATCATGACTTGTCTCCAGCACAAGAAAAAGATCAGCAGTCGCAAGGTTCAGCATCCCCGGCACATTCTGGGTCTGGCGGGTCAGCAGCAGGGAGTTAACAGTCTGGGTCCCCTCTCGGGTCCCTGCAAGCCCACAGTCCATCTGGATCTCCAGGTGAGAGAGAGAGGTTGTATGGGGTGCAGTGGGGGGTAAGGATGGTGGGGATGTTGTTTGGGGGGAAGAGGGATTTATCCCCCCCCTCACCCCCAAAAAAACCCCCCAATGTATTTGATTGCTTTTGTTGAAGTAGATAGTTGTAAGATGTTTGTTGTGCTGGTTTAAATCAAACACTGGCTTAAGAAGAAAAGACATGCACCTGCTTCACAGGTAAACGTGAGGTTGTAGGTTCGATTCCCAGCCTTGCCCTTTCTTCCCAGTTTGACGGGAAAAACAAACAATGTCAAGAGACCTTTGGATGGGTTTTTAAGTGAGGCCCCATGCGCAAAAGCACACAGAACATCT
>JASPKP010007962.1:5000-12134 GCA_030674155.1 Stramonita haemastoma | reverse complement strand
AAGATTTGTGTTGTGGGGAACAAAATGACAAGCTTTTACAAAACTGCATACACAGGGGACGGTGTAAAAGACCATGAGAGTTTATTCCATGATCCTCGATATAAAAGAATTTTTAAAAAAAATTTAAAACCTCGATAAAAAAAAAGAATAAATAAAAAATAACAAAAACAAAACCTTTGCCCTCGATATAAAGAATAAAAAAATAAATAGAAAAAATAAACAACTAACCTGGGGAGTGTTTGACCACTAGCTATCCGTCCCCTTCCCATTTTGAAATAAAGGTGTGCATAGGGGTGTAAAAAGAAGGATAGCAGCTAAACAATTTTTTGTGAATTTGTACTTTTTTTAATAATAAATATTCAGAAGAGAGACAGAAGAGACACAGACAGACAGACAGACAGACAACAAGAGGAGAGAGGGATAGATCGACCCCAAAAAGGAAGCAATACTGCCTATTCTTTAACAGATTTGCGTCCCTTTGCTTTCTGCCGCAAAACTCGGGGGCAAAAAAGCAGGAACACAGCAAAAGCGAATTTGACTGTAGAGAGAAAAGCGTGTTGCCAAGAGAACTATACTAGGCGCTTCTGGTGATTTACTTTTTTTTTAATGTCAACACTGGTCGATTCTATGGGGATTTTCACCACTGTCAGTGTTTGCAAAGAGAACGTAGTTTTGTACTATCAAGGTGTGACATAGGGGTTGTATAAAGAAGGCATATGCAGCTAAACAGGTTTGTTTGTGAATTTGTACTTTTTTATATAATAAATATTCAACCATGCACTAAGTATACTTGTGAAATATTTTATTTTTTTAGGTTACTTCTGTTAAACTTGTTGAAATTGAATATACCCCACCCCACCCCACCCATACCCCCCCCCCCCTCTCTCCTCTCTCTCTCTCTCTCTCTTCTCTCTCCTCCTCCCTCCTCCTCTCTCTCTCTCCTCTCTCTCCTCTCTCTCTCTCTCTCCCTCCTGGCTCCCCAGTCTCCAGTGTATGCAGTTTTGTAAATGTCATCTGTTCCCACAGCACTATGGCCTACTCTTACAGGAACAGGATTTAATGTGTGCACAAGATGTTCTGCGTGCATTGGCACAGGGGCCTGGTTTAAAGTTTCATCCCAAGGACTTTTGGGGAGAGTGGAGTCAGCACTGATGTTAACTCCTGAGAGAGAGAGAGAGAGAGAGAGAGAGAGAGAAGAGAGAGAGAGAGAGGAGAGAGAGAGAGAGAGAGAGAGAGAGAGAGGGAGAGAGAGAGAGAGAGAGAGTTTGATTTTGATTTATTCTTTTATATCCAGGATAATGGAATAAGCACTCCTGTGCTTTTTTGCATCCAGTCCCCGTCTGTATGCAGTTTTGTAAATGTTATCTGTTCCCACCGGCACACGATGGTCTACTCTTACGAAAAGCAAAAGCGGAACAGGATTTAACATGTGTGCAAAATGTTCTGCGTGCGTTTGCACATTGGGCCTCGCTTTAAAGTCTCATCTGAAGGACTTTTGGGAAGAGTGGAGTCAGCACTGTGAGGGAGAGAGAGAGAGAGAGAGAGAGAGAGAGAGAGAGAGAGAGAGAGAGAAGAGAGAGAGAGAGAGAGAGAGAGAGAGAGAGAGAGAGAGAGAGAGAGAGAGAGAGAGAGAGAGAGAGAGAGAGAGAGAGAGAGCTGAGTGGGGTGGGGTATATTCATATTTAACAAGTTCAACAGAAATAACGTAAAAAAAAAATAATAAAATGAAGCAGACAGACAGTAACAGCTTCGAAATACACGGCACCCATACTTAGTGCATGGTTGAATATTAATTATATTAAAAAAGTACAAATTCACGAGCTTGTTTAGCTGCATATACCTTCTTTATGCAACCCCTATGTCACACCTTGATAGTACAAAACTACGTTCGCTTTGCAAACTATGACAGTGTTGAAAATTGCCATAAATCGACCAGTGTTGACATTAAAAAAAAAAGATCACCAGAAGCACCTAGTATAGTTCTCTTGGCAACACGCTTTTTCTCTCTACAGTCAAATTCGCTTTTGCTGTGTTCCTGTCTTTTTGGTGCCCCCCTCCGACATTTTTGCAGCAGTAAAGCAAGGGACGCAAATCCGTTAAAAAAATTAGCAAAGAATTGCTTCCCTTGGTGTCGATCTCATCCCCTCCCTGCCGTCTCTCTGTCTGTCTGTAGTGTGTGTGTGTGTGTGTGTGTGTGTGTGTGTGTGTGTGTGTGTGTGTGTGTGGTGTGTGTGTGTGTGTGTGTGTGTGTTGTGTCTGTCTGTCTGTCTGTCTGTCTGTCTGTCTGTCTCTGTCTCTGTCTCTCTCTGTCTCTCTCTGTCTCTCTCTGTCTCTCTCTCTCTCTCTCTCTCTCTCTCTCTCTCTCTCTCTCTCTCTCTCTCTCTATTGTATCTCTGTCTTATTCCTTACCTGTTGTTGTTTTTTTCTCCCCTTTTATCAAAATTTTATGTTTTATGGGACTTATTTTGATGATAGATGGTGGTGGATTGATGTCTTCAGTCATTTAACCTCATCATATTCTGATGTTTGCTCTTTAATTATTGAGCTTTTTTGTTGTTGTTTTGTTTTGTTTTGTTTTTTGTTTGTTTTGTTTTTGTTTATTTTCCTTTATTCAAATCAAAATTATCATTGATTCTTACTTCTTTTTCGTTTCTGAATGAGTGACTTTTTTAACATTACCTTAATATTGTATCTCTGTGTTATTTCTTGCCTGTTTGATACTTGGTATGGTTCCTTACTTTTGGTATTTGGATCATTATAATTGTTGTTGTGTAGTTGTGGCTATTATTCTTATTTTTTTCTATCTTAATGTTATCCCTGAAAAGGGCGGGGACTGGATGTAAAAAAGCACACGAGTGCTTATCTATTATCCTCGAATAAAAGAATTTTGCCTTGCCTTTGCCTTGCCTTGCCTTGCCTTGCCTTGCCTTGTCTCTCTCTCTCTCTCTCTCTCTCTCTCTCTCTCTCTCTCTCTCTCTCTCTCTCTCTCTCTCTCTCTCTCTCTCTCTCTCTCTCTCTCTCTCTCTTCTCTCTCTCTCTCTCTCTCTCTCTCTCTCTCTCTCTCTCTCTCTTCTCCTGGAGTTAACATCAGTGCTGACTCCACTCTCCCCACTTTTATTTATTTGTGTGTGTGTGTGTGTGTGTGTGTGGTGTGTGTGTGTGTTGTGTGTGTGTGTGTGTGTGTGTGTGTGTGTGTGTGTGTGTGTGTTTCTTTGTTTGTTTGTTTGCTTGTTTATTATTCAAATCAAAATCATCATTGATTCTTACTTCTTATTTTCGTTTCTGAATGAGTGCCTTTTTTATAACATTACCTTAATATTGTATCTCTGTCTTATTTCTTACCTGTTGTTTGATACTTGGTATGGTCTGCTCTTGGTAATTGGATCATTATAATTGTTCTTGTTTTAGTTGAGGCTGTCTTTTTATCTTGATGTTATCCCTGAAAGGGGCGGGGACTGGATGTAAAAAAGCACATGAGTGCTTATCTATTATCCTCGAATAAAAGAATTTTGCCTTGCCTTGCCTTGCCTTGCCTTGCCTTGCCTTGCCTTGCCTTCTCTCTCTCTCTCTCTCTCTCTCTGTCTCTCTCTCTCTGTCTCTCTCTCTCTCTCTCTGTCTCTCTCTGTCTCTCTCTCTCTCTCTCTCTCTCTCTCTCTCTCTCTCTCTCTCTCTCTCTCTCTCTCTCTCTCTCTCTCTCTTCTCTCTCTCTCTCTCTCTCCTCTCTCTCTCTCTCTCTCTCTCTCTCTCTCTTCTCCTGGAGTTAACATCAGTGCTGACTCCACTCTCCCCAAAAGTCCTTCAGATGAGACTTTAAAGCGAGGCCCCGTGTGCCAATGCACGTAGAACATCTTGCGCACACGTTAAATCCTGTTCCGCTTTTCGTAAGAGTAGGCCATCGAGTGCCGGTGGGAACAGATGACATTGACAAAACTGCATACACACGGGGACTGGATGCAAAAAAGCACAGGCGTGCTTATTCCATTATCCTGGATATAAAAGAATAAATCAATCAAAAATCTCTCTCTCTCTCTCTCTCTCTCTCTCTCTCTCTCTCTCTCTCTCTCTCTCTCTCTCTCTCTCTCTCTCTCTCTCTCTCTCTCTCTCTCTCTCTCTCTCTCTCTCTCTCTTCCCTCCCTCCCTCCATCCCTCCCTACGTAGATAGCCTAGTGGTCAGAACATTGCGCTGGCAATTTGACGACCGGGGTTTGAGTCCGGTCGAGGAGATTTTTCTCCTTGAGTTAGCACCAGTGCTGACTCCACTCTCCCCAAAAGTCCTTCGGAAGAGAGACTATAAACCGAGGCCCCGTGTGTGAAAACACAAAGAACATCTTGCGCACACATTACATCCTGTTCTGCTTTTCGTAAGAGTAGGCCATTGTGTGCCGGTGGGAACAGATAACAATATTTACACAACTGCATACACACAGGGACAGGATGAAGAAAAGTACACGAGTGTTTATCCCATTATCCTCGATATAAAAGAATAAATAAATATAAAAGAATAAATAAATATTTTTTTAAGTCATTGAAAACAGCTTGTAGATACAAACGTCTCATTGATGACGTAGTCTAAGTCTCTCACCGTGACTCCTAGCTAGGTGTACTGAGGGAGAGAGAGAGCATATTCTGGGTGACAGACCCCCCCTCCCCCCCAGGATTATAATTATGAACTTGTGCAACACCTCAGTAACAATAGCAACAACAACAACAACGAAAACAGAATCCATGATGACACATGTAGATAATGCTACCCACTCCAATGATTGTCATGATTGCAAAATATAGGGTGGTGGTTTAGTAAGAATTCATTGGATAGCAGGCATAAAAGAACACAACATGACCATCTTTGAAAATTAGTACAGATTTTAACTTTTCAGCATTGATTTTATTCCCTTTTTCGTAACTTAGATATTCACAATTTCAAACTAGAGGTGGCTTTTGTTCCCCAGCTAAAGCTCCGAGACTCACCAGTTGTAACTAACTTTTTGTGAATGCGACTGTTTTTTCCCATCATGAAGGTAACCGCATTCCGACTTCTGGGATTCAAACAGAGATGACAGATTTGCTTTAGGTATGGACCCAGATCACCTGAAGTAGATAAGGGAATGTAGGGGCTGTATCGTGTTTATCTTATTGAATAAGGGAAGGTAGGGGCTGTATCGTGTTTATCTTTTTGAATAAGGGAAGGTAGGGGCTGTATTGTGTTTATCTTATTGAATAAGGGAAGGTAGGGGCTGTATCGTGTTTATCTTATTGAATAAGGGAAGGTAGGGGCTGCATCGTGTTTATCTTCTTGAATAAGGGAAGGTAGGGGCTGTATTGTGTTTATCTTATTGAATAAGGGAAGGTAGGGGCTGTATTGTGTTTATCTTATTGAATAAGGGAAGGTAGGGGCTGTATCGTGTTTATCTTATTAGATACGGGAAGGTAGGGGCTGTATTGTGTTTATCTTATTGGATAAGGGAAGGTAGGGGCTGTATTGTGTTTATCTTATTGAATAAGGAAGGTAGGGGCTGTATCGTGTTTATCTTAGTAGATAAGGGAAGGTAGGGGCTGCATCGTGTTTATCTTATTGAATAAGGGATGGTAGGGGCTGTGTCGTGTTTATCTTATTGAATAAGGGAAGGTAGGGGCTGTATTGTGTTTATCTTATTGAATAAGGGAAGGTAGGGGCTGTGTCGTGTTTATCTTATTGAATAAGGGAAGGTAGGGGCTGTATCGTGTTTATCTTATTGAATAAGGGAAGGTAGGGGCTGTACAGTGTTTATCTTATTGAATAAGGGAAGGTAGGGCCGGGGCTGTACAGTGTTTATCGTATTGAATAAGGGAAGGTAGGGGCTGCATCGTGTTTATCTTATTAGATAAGGGAAGGTAGGGGCTGTATCGTGTTTATCTTATTGAATAAGGGAAGGTAGGGGCTGTATCGTGTTTATCTTATTGAATAAGGGAAGGTAGGGGCTGTGTCTGTTCATCTTTCTTGAGCACTGCAACTTTGTACTTCATTAAATAGACAGAATGTATACATTCAACGCCCCTTTTACTACTTATACATCTGTGGTGAATTATAGTGTATTCACCCCCCCAGCCTTATAAACTGTAAGCTTATAGGTAGGCATAGTCATCGCTCTATTGCCTTGTTTCTATTCTACATGTTTTTTTCATGGGCTGATAGAGTTGATGGAGGCTATAGTTTTTATAAAAACATGATTGGATTGGAGTGGGGTTGGTGCTGGGAGTGTATATCAATAATTATTGATTAAGAGGTTCAGGGGTTTTTTTGGTAAGAATCTGAAGACACATGAAAACGAGTTTAAATGTTATCAAGCGTGCTCTCTAAAACAATTGATTTTTTTTTCCATTTTAGTGATAATCTATACAACTAAATCCCTAGAGGGAATTTTGAAAAATGAATTTCAGGGTCTTTTTTTTCCTGTACACACAGTAGGTTTGAGTGTCTGCTGACTACTCAACAGCAATGTCCTTATCGACACCACAGGGACTGTTATCTGAGTATTTACACATATCACTTGTCTGATATGAACTGATGTTGCATGGTATAATAATGATCACCTTATAGCATTAAAGACCAAGTGATGGAAAATCTTGTTTTGTATCATTGGTTTTGTATGAATTATCTTATAGGCCTACTTATTGTGTAGGTCTCTTTCTTTAAAAAAAAATGCATTGTATTGTTTGTAGTATTTTGTATTGTTCTGCATTGACTTGTTTTTTTGTCACATTCTGTAATGATAACATTTTTTTTTCTGTGTTGTGAAAATTGAGCTACTCACTCGGCTGAAAGCGTGTTGCCTCTTGTAGCAGGCCACGTCTTCCTACCTACTTACATAACGCCTTTTTCTCTGCTAGTGTGTTGGTTTAGAACTCTTCGGGAGTGGCTCTTTTCTACTTTGGCCCTGTAAGCTGTGGGGTTTTTTGACATGCATGCACTCCATGTGCCTTACACACAAGATTCCAGATTTTTATTTCAAAAAAAACCCTCCCAGGGGTACATGAAATTTGACTTCATTTTAGCGTCACATGTTGATGTGTCCGTAACCGACCCAACGCTGACATGAATTGAATCATCTTTAATGATACAGAATTATTTGATCTTATGTATGTATGTATGTATGT
>JASPKP010007961.1:0-7500 GCA_030674155.1 Stramonita haemastoma | reverse complement strand
GTGATGGAATGCGAAATCTAGGGTCAGTTTGTGTTCAGTGAATCCGAATGCAAGAGGGCTATGGTGTGGGTCTCCCCCTTGGGGATCCTGGGGCCTCTTTCAGTAGGAATAGCATCCCCACCTACTTTTCTGTCTCTTTCTGGGGGACAGGATAGCCTAGTGGTCAGAACATTGTACTCGCAATTTGACGACCTGGGTTTGATTCCCATTCGAGGGGATTTTTCCCCTGGGGTTAACATTAGTGCCGACTCCACTCTCCCCAAAAGCCCTTTGGATGAGACTATAAACCGAGGCCCCATGTGCGAATGCATGCAGAACATCTTGCACACATGTTAAATCCTGTTCCGCTTTTCGTATGCGATGCGCTCTCCCAGGAGAGAGCAGCCCGAATTTCATGCAGTGAAATCTGCTGTGACTTAAAGTGGAATAAGATAAATAAAATATTGAAAAAAAATTTTGCTTATGCGACTGTTTATACCATCATTTGAGGTAGCTGAATTCCGGTTTGGGGATGACACTGGCTTGTGTTTTACTCTAGGGGGAAATCTCCTTCAACAGGCATGTTTATTTATTTATTCATTTATTTATTTATTTATTTATTTATTTTATTTATTTATTCCTTTATATTGAGGATAATGGAATAAGCATTCATATGTTTTTTTTACATCCAGTCCCCATGTGTATGCAGTTTTGTAAATGTCATCTGTTCCCACAGGCACACAATGGCCTACTCTTACGAAAAACGGAACAGGATTTAACGTGTGCGCAAGATGTTCTGCATGCGTTCGCACACGGGGCCTTGCTTTTTAGTCTCATCTGAAAGACTTTTGGGGGGAGTAGAGTCAGCACTGATGTTAACTCCAGAGGAAAAATCCCCTTGACTGGGAATCGAACCCGGGTGGTCAAATTGCGAGCGCAATGTTCTGACCACTAGGCTATCTCGTTAGTAGTGGTTGGAATGAGAGCTGATGGATTGTGAGTTTAATGCTCTAATGACTAGGCTATCTCCCCCCTCCTCTCCCCCCTCCCTCCCCCCTTCAGAGTGTTGATGTTGATGTTGATGTTGTTGTTGTTGTTCTGTTCCAGCATCAGCAGTCGGTGGAATCCAAACAAGTGATCAAGGAGTGGCTCAAAGAGAGAGACCAGTTAAGGGTGTGTGTGTGTGTGTGTGTCTCTGTGTGTGGGGGTGGGTGGGCGGGCAGGCGGGCGTGCATGTGTGCGTAAACCTCAGAGTTCTAGCCAAAGAATGGAGGGAAAAAAAATAAAAAATTCAAATTCAAAAACACTTTATCTCATAGAAAGAGAAATTAGAGCAGATATAAGCCATACATTAAAACTGAAAACATATTGATATCACGGAAAAAAAAATAACCCACAAGACTGTAGCCAATCACAATATAAAAAGCACCCACAAATGAGCAATACCTCAGCCGGTCATGAAACAAAAAAGCACAAACAACAAGAAACCCCCTTTGTCAGTTTCCTTTCTTCATACCATTCCTCATCCTCCAGACCCACTTTCACCGCTGTGTTTCTGTTTTTTTGTAGAGTGTTCACCAAATCGGCATTCAACCCGTGTTTTGGAAGCCTGTTCCGCACCTACCACAACCCCACCTACTTCTTCCGGCGGCTGGCACGCTTCGCCGACATCTACACCTCCAGTCTCACCAACATCCTCCACTACCCCAGCGACTACACCTTCTACCCCCACCGTGTCATCCTCCCTCACGAACCCAGCCCCTACCAGGCTATGTGAGGGCCCTGGAACCTGGATAAGTGGAAAGAGGGGGACAGGCAGGAGAAGTTTTTGTTCACTTTTTGCGCTTTTTATTATTTTTGTGGACAGGTTTGTGTTAGGTGTAGCTAAGTCTATGGGTTTCTTTTAGTGACAACATGGTCTTCTCTCGTCATGTTTTTCTTTCTTCCTGACAAACTTAGCCTGTACCAGGTTGTGTGTGAGGCTCCGGAACGTGGATTATGGAAAGAAAAGAGAGTGATGGATTAGTTGTGTGACTTTTCTCGCTATGTTGACACGGCAACATGGAGTGAGACCAACTCTCTCCATCATCAGAGTAGTAAACTCTACACCCTCTGCCCCCGCTGTTTCATCTTAAAGCACAAACCCGGTCTCTACCAGGCAATGTGAGGGCCCTGGAACCTGGATAATGGAAAAGGGGGGGGGGGGGGTTGGAAGGGAGAAATTTTGAGAAATTTTTTGGTTGTTTTTGATTTGCTGAGTCAGACTAGCTGTGCCCTTGACCTTAGTGACTGCACCCTGTAAAAAGGAACTCAGATTTTCTCCATTGGTGAACCTGGGAGCTCTAGCCTAGGAACGAAAGAGAGAGAGAGAGGAAGGGGGGGGGGGGAGTGGGGGGGGGGGGAGGGGGGAAAGAAAAACCAACCTCTTGCAAGGTTTTAACTTTTATGACGAGTCTGTATTTGGAATTTTTTATTCATTTATTTATTTTTTTTTTTATAGGATTTTGACTAGGAGGAGAGAAGATGAGTAAAAGGTGACAGAAATGGTTTTTGTAACGATATCACAATGTGTGTTTGCTCAAGCCCGTCATTTTCTTTCTCACCGGTGGTCTGTTTGGGATGACTTTGTTTTGGAGAGGAGCTTACAGTGATAGATTGCCATGGTATAAGTTTTATGAGAGAGGTATGCAGTTGATTTTTAGTTTTTTGTTTTCATATGCGGAAATGTATGTTTAGATATTGAAATATGGTGTGTGTATGAGTGTGCTTTTACACGTAACGTGTGTGTAGTCACTCAGTAAGTCATGCATATACACTCAATGTTTTGGAGAAATCCATTGTTGTAAGTGGACACAGCGAATTAACACAAAATTGTAGCTGTAATTGTAAAGTGTATGTGAGTGAGTGTGTGTGTGCGCGCGCGTGCATGTGCGCATGCGTGAGAGAGAGAGAGAGAGAGAGAGAGAGAGAGAGAGAGAGAGAGAGAGAGAGGAGAGAGAATTTATAATTACAGTGAAGCTGTGGCAATGCATATGTTTGACATTGTTTGACAGTGTGCAGATTATGAATATGAAACAGTCCCAGTGGTACAGTGATGATTATTGCTGTTATTCGTGATTGCAAGACTATGATTACGTTTACAGTTGTAGACCATTCGTTATTCGTTATTTTGCAAGACTACGATTGCTTGTAGACCAGTTGTAGACCATTCGTTTTCTTCAGTTTAATACGATTATGCTGTATCGATTCATACAGATAATACTGTGATTGTGATGGAGGTTCCAATGGCAGTTGTTGTCGGTTGGTGTTGGACATATTATCACATTGGCTGTTGTTGTTGTTGCTGGTGTGTACCTCTGTTGTATTTGTTATGAGTTTCTGCTCATAGATGATCACCTACAAGGAAGGCAGGTTTGTTGTATTATTGCGTCTGTAGGTCAGGGGTGCTCATAGAATTCAAGAACTTGTATGCACAGAAGGAGAATGCAGCACTAAAATAGGCTGTGACCGTTATTTATATGAAATGGCCATGTCATTCGCTTGGTTAGACTTCAATTGACATTCAGGGTTGAATATTTGTGTTTTTTTTATCATATTCATCCCTTTTACTCCTCCAACTTATTTTGGATTTTCTTGATTTTTGTTGTGTGTTCTAGAATGTTTTGTTTTGTTTTTGCTTTGTGTTATTTTGGATCATATGATTTTGGAATCAATCGAGTATTGATTAAAACAATAATGGAGCGTGTCTTGATAGTCAACCGTATCAGTATTGATTTGATGATTAAAAAAAAAAAATCTTGTTCCTTGGCTAGAGCTCCAAGGTTTACTAAGGGTGAGATTTTGCATATGCGACCATTTTTGCCCACCATGAAGGTAGCTGCTTTCTGACTGTGGGGATGATTTGATGATTTATTGTTCAGAGCTTAACCCTTTCAATACGGCAAGCCTGTTTTCCGGCTCAGCTTTCTGCTATCCTTCAGTCCAGTAAGGAGGAAAACCAGCACGACTGAATTTTCCTTTAATTCCTGGGTCTCTGAGGTGCAGAAGAGTGCAAAATGGGTACCTAGGTAAATTTTACATTCACACACCAAGCTCTATAAACATTCTTGTGGGAAAGGAGAAGCAGTGTTTGTGGTATCAAAACTACTTTCCCAAGTCAGGTGATGCCAGTTAGCCGCATGATGGATCACTATAAACAAACCCTCCTCTGGTACCGTTATCGCCAAATTGGCTGACAGGACTGAAGGGGAGAGCATAGGGGCAGAAGTTCAGGATAGGGGAAGTAATTGATAGCAGATATTCAGTGCTGTAAGGGTTAAAAAAGTGTGAAATGATGAGGTAGGCAGGTGTAAAAGTAGACTGTGCTGTGTGCTTTTCCTGGTTTTGGGTGTATCTTAATGTTGTTAGTGTCATTTTCAACAGACAAAACTCTCAGAGAAAGTCAAGTCAAGTCAAGTCCCATCCCTGAAGTCAGAATGTGGCTACCTAAATGGAGGGGGGGGGGGGAGGTTGCATACGCTAAAATGTCACCTTTGGTGAACCTTACAGCTTTAGCTTAGGAACAAAAGAAAAAAAAGAGTGCTGAATATTAAATTACTTTGAATTGCTTCACCTTGAAAATTTATGTAGAATTACGAATGTGTGTAGATGATTGATTTAGCGAGGCATTAATCAGAATGGATAAGTTATATCCTGGAAGCATTGGATGTAGAGCTAGTTATCATATAGATTGATGAGTTCTGAAACTGAATCCATAACTAAGAATGTGTGAACACTTTTTGTTGTTGTTGTTATTGGGGCATTATTCAGAATGTATATATTATGTATCCAAGAGCGTTCATGTTTTCTTTTGTTGTTTTTTTTTGTTTTGTTTTGCTCTTAGACTTGGAAAGAATTTTCAGGAAAATAATGTCCGTCTTGGAATGACTGAGAATGTGATACTGAAAAGACAAGTCAATGACCGTGTTTTTGATGGTTTTGACGTATTCTGGTCTCCACTGCTGTAGAAGAATACTTTAAAAAGTTTTTAGGGGGGTGTATACTGCATTGTTTTACTGCCTTTTGATTTCCAGTCATTCTGTATTTAGTTTGGATCATCAGGAATTTGTTGCCATCTTTTATAACTGTAATGACTGTATCTCCCTGATCCCTCTCTTCTTTTCTGCATCAGGCTGTCTGTTTTTCCCTCTTTCTCTGTGCTCTATTTCAAACTATTTACAAACTGATTAATTGTGTGTGTGTGTGTGTGTGTGTGTGTGGTGTGATATCAGTTTTTGAATGATATAGATCTGTGATTTAGGGAGTGACAAGACTTGGGTTTGTTGTCTTTTATTTTTGCATCGATTTTGGCAAATATTGTTACAATAGTGGCTATAAATGATTGTTACACATGGCATTTGTGTCATCATGGTTGTGATACTCATCGAATTCATATCTTATGGTTTCATTTAAATATTTTGATTTTTTTTCCTTTTTTGTTCTCTTGTGTGAAAAAAAAAAAGTCTGTGTTGCCATCTTCATTCAAGTTGCCTGTCTGTCTCTGTCTGTTGTTTACAGAGAATGAATAAGAGAGAAAAAGAAAAAAAAAAACCATCCCAACCCCACCCCCCTTTCAGTAATGGGAAGCAACTGTAAGTGAGATGAAGACAGCCATGTTTGATGTGAAGAGGAGATAATCACAATGGATTCACACTCTCACCGGGGCACTTGTCAAAGGGAATGGCACGTCACGCAGCTGTGTTGTACAAAGAAAAAATCCTCGTGGGGATTGTAAGATGGAGAATTTTCGTATATCCGGAGTTGGAATGCGACTACCATAATGGTTGACGAAAAGAAAACAGTAGCATACGCAAAAATCTGACCATTGGTGAACCTTGGGGCTCTAGCTGACAAATGCGCACCCCCCCTTATATATATAGATATATATAATATATATATGGCGTTAGGGGCTAATGATACTATGCTGCTATGTTTCTCTGGCAAAAGCAGCCAGTCTGGGCTGCATGCATGCAGTGTGATAGTAGAGATGGTAAATATGAGTTAATCATGTCTGTACTTGTCCAGTGAAAGCATTTTCCTGTGCGTTTACAATAAATTATGCTTGTTTGGGCATTGTGATGATTTAGACTAGACTGTGCAATCTTTTTTTGTGTGTGCATTTAGTATCTAAGGGGGAAAAAGTGTGTCTGTTTTATGTGCATTATGTGTCCAAGGAAAAAAAAATTGTGTTTGGCATTTGAGGGGACTGGTTTTGTTCATGCGGGATGTGAGGTGGTTGATCATGTGAGTATTTTGAACTGAAGGAGGAGTCAGCCCTGGTGCAGACAGCTTTCTGGGCTGGTGAGACTGTAAACGGCATGAACACGAAAATGAAAAGAAAAACAGATTTGACATGGCTGAAAGAGTGAGCTAAAAACAGAAAGATTTCACTCGATATTTCTTGACTGTTTGTTGATTTTTTTTAAAGCCCTCATCATTGAATGAAAAGACTCCAAGAGGACTTTCAGCGCTTTGTGACAGTGATGGTTTGATTTTTGCTAACATCCATGTGATCATTTGATTTTTGCCAAAGTCCGTGTTTTTATTCATGATTTCTTCCCCCAGCCATGGGGATGCCGAGGGCCTGTCAGTACAAGTAGCATCCCCACCTTCAGCAAATGACGGGCTAGGAATGCCTCTTTTCTATTCCTCTCTTTGTTTCTGCCTTATTCCTTTTCTTCTTGGCACACCTCTTTCTCGTCTGTGTTCCACCTTCTTGTGGAAGTAAAGTTTGAGTTAGTCCAGCTTTAGGACTTTCATTGTTTGCATATAATTGTTTCCATAGAATTGTTTTCAGATATAATGCTTTTTGTGAAATGGTAGGACCAGTGCGTTGGTTTGTGCACCTGTTTTAAGTTTTGTATGCTTTGATCCATTTTATTGCTGTGTTCGGATTGGTGACAGTGTTGAAATGGATATATAGGGTGTTCAACTTTTTTTTCTTTTCAAATTGAATTTTGTCTTTTATAATGTGTTGATTGGTGACAATGTTGCTATGGATCCATAGGGTGTTTGAGGTGTTTTTAAGGAAAACTGTTTTGAGATTATCAACAAGAAATTGCCATACCATTTTATGTGACATGTTAAACTGGTATTCAGAACCTGTATGTTTATCATGGGGCATTATTTTTCATGTGTAAATTTTTTTTTATTTTTTACAGTAACTGTTACAGTGATATTAATTTTACAGAGAACTGTGCAGGACCATTGCGTGTCAGTGTGTTTCGTTTATACTCATATTCAGAGAAGCAGTTTTTGACAGTCTGATTTTATTAGATGTGTTTTCCGAAAGGTGTTATATATATATATAAATAAAAACAGTAATAACTCGAATGAATATTTGATATGGAGTGCGTGTGGAAAATGGGATCAGTTAAAAGGTGTATTTATAAATGAAGAAAAAAAATGTTGTTTTTGACCGAATAGATTACAGTATGTATGGAAGATTCTCTGCTTAGATACCCAAGAAAAGGTTGTTTTTTT
>JASPKP010007960.1:0-12138 GCA_030674155.1 Stramonita haemastoma | reverse complement strand
CACCAAAAACGCCCCCCACACACACAACACGCGCGCGCGCGCGCGCACACAAAACACACACACACACACGCACGCCCCGCACGTACGCACGCAGCACGTACACACACACACACGCGCGCGCGCGCGCACACAAACACAAACCCACACAACACACACAGACACATACAGGACACAAACACAAACACACACAAACACACACACACACACAAACACACACAAACACACACACACACACACACAAACACACACACACACACAACACACACACACACACACACACACACACACACACACAGATAGAGAAACATGCTTTTCCTCGTTAAAAACGTTATCTCGTCTCTGTTTAAGAAAAAGACCAACATTCAATGACTCTACAAGGGTGTTTACCCACACACTCATTCTATACTTTAAATATATGGCATAAAAATAAAAGACTAAAAAACTGGGGTTCCCCCTAGGCAAACGGACGCAAAAAAATCTTCCCCAAACGCAAAAACCCCCCCACTTTTCGGAAGAGAAGCGCACCCCACATACACACAAAAAAAAACCCATAAAAAAGAAAATTTTTAAAAAACAAAAAAACCCGCATTTTTAAGTAGGGAAAATTTTACGTTCCAAGGCTTTGAGATTTTTTTTATCAGTATCTCATAAAAACCCAAAAGTTTGGGGGAAAAGGTACCCCCTAAAAATAAGGGTAATGAAAGGAAAAAATAAACCCAAACCCATCACCCCACATTTTAACACCAAATAAACCTTTTAATTGGGGGGGGGGGGGGGGGGGGGGAAGGGGGGGGGGGGATTATCATCGTTTTACCCTCCTCTGCCGCTCTGAAACCCCCCCCAAAAACAGGAGAAAAAAAATATAGCCGTTGCAATTATGAAATAAAGTCATTTTTGTGGCCAGGGGGGGAGCGATGTAAGGGGACAAGATGTGTTGGATTTTTTTTGCGATCGGGGAAAACAAATTGTTTTGTGGGTGTGGTGTGTGGGGGCAGAGGTGGGGGGGGTTTTTTATGTATATAGAAAGGTTTTAAAGGGTTATGTATATTTTATATAAAAAAGGGAAATTTTAATAAAAATTTTTAAAAATATAAATATTTTAAAAAAATATTAAAAATTATATATATAAATATATATAAAAATTAAAATTTTTTAAAAATATAAAAATTTTTATAAAAAAAATTTTAGGGGTTTTTGTGTTGGGGGGGGGGAATGCCATCTGTGCGGGGAAAGGTTTTTTAAGCGAGCGAAATAGTTTACAGATGTAAATTTTTTAATCTATGTGTGGGTGTGTTTTTGAAAATGTGTTTGTTTTTTATTTAAAAAAAATTTTTTTTCCCTTTTTTTCAAAAGAGTGTGGTGAGGGGGTTTGTATGCATGGGGGGGGGGAAATTTTGGTAGCGGGAAAAGTATGGGTTTTAGGGAATGTGAATTTGATCTATTTTGGGTGGGGGTGTGTGTGGGGTGTGTGGGGTGTTGTTGTGTGGGGTGTGGGGTGTGTGTGTGTGGTGTGTTTTGGGTGTGTGTGTGCGTGTTTTTGGGGTGGGTGTTTGTTTTTTTTTATTAATTTTTCCCTTTTTATTTCGATGAGTGTGGGGTGAGGGGGATGCATGCATCCCGGGGAGGGGTAGGGGGTAGGGGGAACTTTAAAAATTTTAACGAATGTAAAATTAAAAACTTTTTTTTCCCCCGGGGAAACCCCCAAAACGGTAAAACAAAAAAAAATTACCTGCAAAAAGGAGTTTTTTCCCCACTTGCATTGTTTTTTTAATGATTACCCTCTGGGGTTTTGATTTTGGGTTTTAAACCCACCCCCTTAAACAAAAAAAAAAACCCCCTGAAACCCAAGGGGCCCAATTTTTCAGCAAATTTGTCTGTCTTTTTTAGGAAAAAAAAAAAGGGTTTGTTTAAAATTAAAAATTTTAGGGTTATTTTAAAATTGCTAAAACGTTTCGGGTTTCCCTTGTCCTTTTTTTTGTCTTTTTTGTAACTTTTGGAGAAAAAAAGAATTTTGACTTTTAAACCCTTTAAATGGGGGAAAATGGTTTTTTGTTTGGGATAAATATTTTTGAGAACTTTTCCCCGCACCTTTTTGCGCTGTTTGTTCATTTTTCCCGGGGTTGTTGGAAAAAAGGGGCATGGGGTGTATTTTTGGGGGTTAGGGGGGGGATAGTCAAAGTGGGGAAACTTCCCAGCCCCTTTTTTAAATGAGACTAAAGGACGCGAAGCCTAGGGGGCCCAAAAACATTTGGTGCTCGTAACTTGCCCGACCGGGGTTTTAAATTCCGCTGGGGGGATGATTTTTTTCGGGAGTTAACATCAATGATGACTCCACTCCCCCAAAAAGGGTCTTTTTCCAGATGAAACTATAAACCGAGGGGACCGTTTTTGGTAAACACACCCCCAAAAAAATTTTGAAACACACTTTAAAAATCATTTTCTGCATTTAAAAAGGGAGAAAGGCCCCTTGTGTCCCAAACGGGGAAACGAATACGATTTACCCCCATTTGGGAAAAAATACACAGGGGGTTTGGGTTTGTAAAGAAACAAAAACACACGAGGGGCATTTTTCCAAAAATTTATCCTCGAAACAAAAAAAATTTAACAAAAAACAGAAAAAACGTCACATTCGGGATCTGACGGGCCAAAATCGAGCGACCAAAAAAATCGCCCTTTTTTAGGCAAAAAATTCCCCCTGGAGTTAACATCAGTACTGACCCCCCCTCCCTTTAAGAGCCCCTAGGGGTTTTTGAAAACGCAAATTTAAAAGACCTGGGGGAAAAGAACGCAAAAATACTTTGGGGAACGTTTTAAAAAAACATTTTCCCTTCTTTTTGAAAAGTAAAATATTTTGTGCAGGTAGAAAATAAAGGACCAAACAATGCGGAACACTCCTGTCGGCATAATTGTATGCAAGGTTTCGCATGCTGGGGCGGGCGTGCATGCACACACAGGCACACCACACACCACACACAATCACACACAACACACACACACCACACACACACACACACACTCACACACACGCACGCACACACACACACACACACTACACCACACTACACTATAAACACACACACACACACACACCACACACACACACACACACACACAAACACAAACACACACACACAAACGCACACACATACACACACGCACGCGCGCGCGTGCGCGCCACACCACACACACACACACCACAACACACACACACACACTAATCACACATGTGCCAGCTATGGCATATTATCACAGAAAAGTAGATCTATGGGCACCACGTCAGTGACACCACTGTTATCACCTAATTGTCACACAGTCAAGTTCCCTATAACATGATACCGTAATATCATAATCTATTTATTTTTTTTTTTTTTTATTTAATATATTTATTTATCCATTTATCTGTTTATTTATTTATTGGTTGTTTTGTCACAAGGATAAAGGAAATATGCACTCATGGGCCTTTTTACATCCAGTCCCGTGTATAAACAGTGTTGCCATTTTTGTCATTTATCCCCCTTTTAAACACAAATTGGCCTACTTTCCAAAGGTGGGGGGGGTTTTTTTTTTAACAAGTACTTTTTTCAACAAAACCAACATAGTTCCGATCCCAAAAAAGTATATATTTTCCCGATTTTTTCTTGCTATAAAAATTTTAAAAAAATTTATCGAAAAGGAAAAAAAAAAAAGGGAAAACAGAAAAAAACCCCAAAATTTTCCTTTTTCCCACGAGGGGGACTAATCGTTAGGAGATTTGGCCCCAGTTTTTTACCCCCTTTCCCTGCCCTTTTGCCCCCCTGGGGGAAAAGGGGGCCCAAAAATTTCCCGGCCCAATTGCCCATTCCATGCCGGTCGGGTTTAGTTCCCTTTTGGGGAAAGGAAGCAAAAAAAGGGGGACAATAAACGTTGCATTGTTTATTGATCTTTTCGAGTGGGGTTTGTGTGTTTTGTGTGGGGGTTTTTGTGTGTGTGTGTGTTGGTGTGTGGGGTTTTTTGTTTTGTGTGTGTGGGGGTGTGTGTGGGGGTGTTTGTGTTTTAGTGTGTGTGGGGTTGTGTGTTGTGTGTGTGTGTGGGGTTTTTGTTTTGGGGGGGTTTGTTTTAATTTTTGTTTTTTGTGTGTTTTGTGTGTGTGCGTTTTGTTTTTTGTTTTAAGTTGTGTGTTTTGGGGTTGTTTTGTGTGTGTGTTTGTGGGGTTTTTTGAGTCCAAGGTCTGTCCATTCCGGGTGATAAAGCCCTTTTTTAAATTTTGTTTTGCATTTGTTGGAGGGGAGGGAGGGGAAAAGGAGGGGGGGGAAAGGGGAAAGGGAGAGGGTGGAGGGAGAAGGAGAGAGAGGAGAGAGAGAGGAGAGAGGGAAAAGGGTTTTTGGGAAATTTAAAGTGTAACCCAATAGAAAGAAAAAAGGATTTTTTTAAAAGGAAATTAAAAGAAGAAAAAATTTTAAAGAAAAAAAAGAAAAATAAATCCCCATTTTTACCCCTGCACCCCACCCCCCCTTTAAAAATAAATTGTATCCCCCCCCCCTAAAAAAATTAAATTTAAAAAAAAAAAAAAAAAGGCCCCCCGATTTTTCCCCCCCCCTTTCCCCCTCCTTTTTAAATAAGATTAAAATTAAAACTGTCCTTTTAAGAACCCCCCTTTCCCCCCCACCCTTTTCTCTCCCCCCTCTCCCCCTCCCCTCTTTTCCTCTCCCCCTCTCTCCCCCTCCCCCTCTCCCCCTCTTTTCTCTTCTCTTTTCCCCTCTTCCTCTCTCCCTCTCTTTTTCCCCTCGCCCCTCTCCCCTCCTCCCCCTCCCCCCCTCCCCCTTTTGTTTTTTACCCCTCTCCCCCCTCTCCCCTTGCCCCTCCTCCCTTTTCTATTTTGCCCTCTTTTTTCCTTCTCTCTCTATTTTTGGTCTCTTTTTGTCCTCTTTTTTGTCTTTTGTCTGTCTGTCTGGGCCCCCTGTTTTCTGTTTTTCTTTCCCCTTCCCCTTTTTTTCTTCCCCGGCTCTCCCCCCCTAACCCTCTCCCTCCCCTCTCCCCCCTCTTCTCCCCCCTTTTTCTCCCCCTCTCCCCCCTCCCCCCTTTTACTCCCCCCCTCTTTTTGCCCCTTTTTTTGGTTCTCTTCTTCTTTTCTCTCCCCTTTGACGAGGGGAAAACAGTGATGTAGAAGACGAGGATGGATGATCGGGGACTTTTAATGTGACATTTGAAGATAAATGATGGTGACAAAAAAAAATTTTTGGTAAGGTTAAAGGGGGATTTTTAGTGAAAGATGATAAAGAAAAATTGTTTTTTAATGATGAAAAAACGAAAGGGGAAATAAAAGGGTTAAGGAGGTGTTGTTGTTTAATACTTCGCGGCTGCAAAATATAGATAATGAATGATGTCGTGATTTTTTACTTGAAAATTTATAAAGGGGTTTTTGATGAAAAAACTAGGGGGTATTTAAATGTGATTTTTATGTACTTCAAAAATTGGGTTTGGTAGAATGTTTGGAAAAGTTTTCCGCGATGAATTTTTAAACCTTTCCCCCCTGAAATTTTTCAATCCCTTGTTTTGGGTTTAGTGGCTTTTAAGGGCCCCCCCGTTTTTTGTAACCAAAATTAATTAATTTCCCCCCCCCTTTTTTTTTTTGGGTTTCTTTTGGTTTTTCAGTTTTCCCCAATTGCTCTCCCCCCCTCTTCTCTCTCTCTCCTCCCCTACTTTTTAAATCTCCCCCTTCTCTCTCTTCCCCCTCCCCCCTCTTTTTCCCCCTCTCTTTTTCCCCTCTCCCCTCCCCCTCTTCTCTCTTTTCCCCTCCTCTCCCCTCTCCCCCCTCTCTTCCCCCTCTCTCTCCCCCCCTCCCCCCCTCCCCTCCCCCTCCCCCCCCTCTCTCCCCCTTTTTTCTCATCTTGTTTTTTTTTTTTCTTATTTCTTTTAAAAAAAAAAAGGGGCTGATAATAATAATAAAAAATAAAAAATAAAAAATAATAATAATAAAAAATTTAAATAATAACAAAAATTAAAATACAAAAATTAATAAAAAAAAAAATAATAATAATAATGAATTAAAAATAATAAAAATTGAAAAATAATAATATTAATAATAAAAAAAAATAAAAAATAAAAAATAATAAAAATAATATTAAAAAAAATAAAAAATAATAATGTGATGATGTTGATGAGGGAAGATGTTTATAAATGATGTGATATGAGGGATTATTATGATGATGTAAATTTTTTTAATTAATGATAAAAAACTTGGAATTATAGGGTTTGTTTTAAATTTTTTTAAAAAAAAATTTCAAAGCGTTTGGGAATTGGCCCAAATTACAGCAAAAACCAAGTCAATAAATTTAACCATTTTTATAGCTTAACAAATCAATGTATAGACACACTCACCAAAACACCCCACACACAAAACAAGGGGGGGCGCGCCCCTCCACCGAAAACACAACCCCCAAACGCACAAAAAAACAAACAACACAACCACCACACACATACACTAAACACGCACAAGCGCCACACCCCCCAACACAAAAATGCCCACATAAAAAAGGTTTATACATTTTTGGGCAGATATTTTTTAAGGGGGGGACGGGATAAGAATGGAAACGAAGGGGGAAAAATATTGGGTTTTTGAAAAAAGTGTGTTTTTGGGTTAGTTTTTAAAAGTGTCTTTAAGGGAGGCTTTTTTTTGGGGAAGGGGAAAGGGGGGTCATTCCAAAATGGGATGGACTAGGAACTGAAAAAGGGGCGGGGGGGCCCAAGGGTAGATGGGTTGAATCTGGGAATTTTAAAGGGACAAAGAATCTGAAAATTCGAGCGAAAAAGAGCGAGGTGTGTACTAATTGGGCAAAATGGAAAAACCAAAACAGTTTTGAAAAACCTGATGTTATTTTCCCCTTACACAGAAACCCAAACGTTTATGTTTCCTGCCCCTTTGGGGTTGCCCTATGGAAAAAAAAATGTGGAAAGTGATTGTTGTTTGCTGGTCTTTTTGGGGCCATGGGAGAAAAGAGGCGACAATTATCGGGTTTTAACTATTTTTCAATTATTTTTCTGCTTCGGCTTATCTGTTTTGGTTTTGTGTGTGTTTGTGTGGGGTGGGGGTTTTGTTGTGTGTGTGTGGTGGGGGGGTGTGTTGTTTGAGTGTGTTGGATTGCATGTTTGTGTGTGTTTTTGGGGGTGTTTGGGTGTGTGTGTGTGGTGAGGGGTTGTGATGGGAAGGGTGTGGGAAAGGGGGGGGGTTTATGTGTGTGTTTGTGTAGGGGTAAATGTGTGTCCCAAGTGTGTTGGTGTGGGGTGGTGGTGGGTTTTAAGGTAAAAAAAGAGGAGATGGTGTTTTGTGTGTTTTGTGTTACGTGTTTTTGGTGGGGCAAAAGGAAAAAAAAAGCGCCGATTGCTTGGAAATTTAATATTTTGGGGGCTCAGAAAATTAGCACAGTAAGGAAAGCTTTTTTTAAACCTTATTTTTTGGGAAAAAAGGGGGCGGGGGGGGGGTTTTTTTAAATCCTTGCTTAAAGTTCAAAGGCCCACCCAGGGGAAAAATTTGGGGAAAAAAAATTAATTGTTGTCTTTGTCCCACCCAAAAAATTTTTTTCCACCTATTAATTCTAAAACCTTCCCAACCCTTTTAAAACCCCATCCTGAAGTCTGGGAGACCCAATTTGTCATCACTGAATGTTTTTGCTTTCCCCCTTTCCCTTTTTCCCTTCCCAAAAAAAAGCTTTTTAAATGGGGCCAGTTTATTGAGGGGTTTGGCCTATTTTCCCCCCCTTGGGCTGCTTTAATTTCTTTGATCCAAAAGGGGAAATGAAACCCCTTTTTACAGCGGGGTTGAACTGGGGGACTATCCCTAATGGGGGCCTGTGGAAAAACGGTCCCCCATTCAATGGGTAAAAAAAGCCAATGGGTTTAAACCTTAGTTTGGGGGAAAAGGAGTCCCGGCCCTACTGAGTTTAAAAGTTTTTAGGGTTTACATCTAAAAATCATAAAAAGAAACTAAAACAATAAATTACTAAGAGGTTTGGGGAAAAGACTTTTTTTTTTTCCAAACACAGAAATAACTTTGGGTAAATTTTCAATCTAAAATATTTTTTTTCTTTAAAAAACAGAAATAAAGACAAAAGTTTTTGCTAACTTTTTAGGCTTGATACTGGATTAAAAAGGAGCTGGGGGCCCAAAGTCAATGATTTAGTAAAGGGAAAACACTCAAAAAAGGTTCCGAAAACCCCCCCCCATCACTGAAAAAAAATCTCTTTGGGGATAAAATTGGGGTTTGGGGGGGGGGTTTGTGTTTTTTTTGTTGTTTTTTTTTGTTTTGGGGGGGGGGGGGGGGGGGGGGGGGGGGGGGGGGGGGGGGGGGGGGGGGGGGGGTGGGGGGTTGGGGGAGTTTTTTCCCTTCGAAACGCGGTTTGCGGGGGTTTGTTTGTGGTGTGGGTGTGTGTGGGGTGTGTGTGTGGTGTGATGGGGTTGTGTGTGTGTGTGTGGGTGTGGTTTTGTTTTGTGTGTGTGTTTTGGGGGTGTTGGGGTTGTGTTTGTTTGTGGGGTTTGTGTGTTTTTCCCGTTTTGGGGTTCCCCGCTTTTCGCCTCCCCAACCGAACCCAACAAAGGGGTCGTTGTCTTTGGAGTTTTGTTGTTTTTTTGTTTTTTTTGTTTGTTTGGTGTTTTTTTTTTGGGGTTTTTTGTGTTTTTCCTTGTCTTTGTTTTGAAAAAAATTTGGGTTTTTTCTTTTTGCCTTGGGGGTTCCTTTTTTTTTTTTTTGAGGTTTTGGATTTAATTTTTTTTTTTCTTAATTATTTTCTTAAAATTTTTCTTTTTTTTATTTGGGACCGCTTGCTTCGCCCCCCGGTGGGGCCTTCCAAAAATTTTTTGGGGGGGGGGGGAAACCCCCCCCAAAAAAATTTTAAAAAAAAAAAACCCCCCCCTTTTTTTTTAAAAAGGGGGGAAAAAAAATTTTTTTTGGCGGCCTTTTTTAAAGGAGGGGGGGAAAAAAAATTTTTTTGGGTTTTTTTTTTTTTTCCCCCCAAAAACCCCCCCAAAAAAAAACCTAAAAAAAAAAAAAACCCCCCCCCCCCCCCCCCCCCCCCCCCTTTTTTTTTTTTTTTTTTTTTTTTTGGGGGGGGTTTTTTTTTTTTCCCCCCCGGGGGGCCCCCTTTTTTTTTTTTTTTGGGGGGTTTTTTTTTTTTGGGGGGGGGGGGGGTTTTTTTTTGGGGGGCCCCCTTTTAAAAAAAAAAAAAATTTTTTTAAAATTTTTTTTAAAAAAAAAAAAAAAATTTTTTAAAAAAAAAATTTTCCCTTAAAAAATTGGGGAAAAGGGGGAAAAAAAATTTTTTTGGAGAAAAAAAAACCCAATTTTTTTCCCTTTTTTTTCCCCCAAAAAAATTTTTTCCCCTTTTTTTTTAAAAAAAAAAAAAAAAACCCCCCCCCCTTTTCCCCCCTTTCCCAAAAAAAAAGGGGTTTTAAAAAAAAAAAACCAAAATTTAATTTTGGGCTTTAAAAAAACCGGGGGTTTTTTTTCCCCCCCCTTTTTCCCCCCCAAAAAAACCCCCCTTTTTTCCCCGGGGAAAAAACCCCCCCCCCCCAAAAAAAATTTTTTTTTGGGGGAAAAAAAATTTTTTTTTTTTTTTTTTTCCCCCCTTTAAAAAAAATTTTTTTACCCCCCGGAAAAAAAAAAAATTTTTTTGGGGGGGGTTTTGTTTTTTTTAAAAGGGGTTTTTTTTGGGGTTTTTTTTTTTAAAAGGGGAAAGGGGGGGGGGGGGCCCCCCCAAAAAATTTTTGGGGGGTGGGGGGGGGTTGGGGGGGGGGTTTTTGGGGGGGGGGGCCGGGGGGGATTGGGGGGGTTTTTTGGGGGGGTTTTTTTTTTTGGTAGGGGAAAAAAAAAGGGGAAAAAGGGGTTTGGGGTTTTTTAAAAAAAATTTTCCTGGGGGTTTTTTTTTGTTTTTTTTTTGGGGTTTTGTAAAAAATTTTTAAAATTTTTTTTTTTCCCCCCCTTTTTTAATTTTTTAACCCTTTTTTTTTAAAAAACCCTTTCCCCCGGGTTTTTTTCCCCCCCCCCCCCCCCCCCCCAAAAAACTTGCCCCCCGCCCTCCCCCCCCCTTTCTGCCTCCCCCCCCCCCCAAAACCCCCCCCCCCCCCCAAATTTTCCAAAACCACCGAAGCCTGGTGTTTTAAAAATGTTTACCCTGGTTTCATGTAAAGGAACCCCAGTGCTGGTGGCTGGGTCACTGTGGGGTTTCACTTCACCAAATTCATTTTCACTTCCCCCTATTCACTTCTCCTTCCCCCCTATTCACTTCATTTTCACCTATTCCCTTCACTTCAAATCACTCCTGGATGTCCCAACCGCGGGTTATGTAAAGACTGAAGTTTGGCGTTTTTCTTCAACACAGCTTCTCCAGGCAGTGAAAATTCAGGCGGGATGTGTTTTGTGGGACTCGTGTGTTTAAATGGGACGGTTTTGTTTTTAAGAAATTTCATTTGCCTTTGGGTTTGGAGTTTTGGGTTTAATTGGTTGAAAAAGAGATTTTTTTTTCCCATGGGGGATGCAAAGTGGATCTGAATTTATTTATTCTATGTTTATTTTATTAGTTTTTTATAGTATTTTTTTTATTTTTTTATATCAAGGAAAAAATGGGAAAAAGCACTCTTGTTTTGCTTTTTTTACATCCCCCCCCCTTTCCGGTGTGTGTATGCTTTTTTGTAAATCTTGTAAATTTTTCCCCTTTGGGCCCAACAATGATTTCCTCTTCCCAAAAAACGGATTTTCTGCGTCCCATTTGCCCACGGGACTTCTTTTTTTCCCTAGTTCACCCCAAAAGGGGACTTTTGGGGGGAGGGGAAATCGGCCTAAATTTTAAACCCTCCAGAAAAAAAAATGTCCTCAAAGGGGGGAAAACAAACCTTGGTCGTTTTATGGGAAATTTGATTAAAACCCAGGCCCATTCGGGAAAACGAAACGCAATTTTATTCCCTCTTTTCTGTTCCTCGTCCCTATTTGCCCAGTTTCCCTTTTCCCCTTTCCCTTTGTCAACTTTTTTTGGTGGGGTTTTTTCCGGTTTTTAAAATGTTTTCCTTTTCCCCTGCTTTTTTTCTTCCAGGGGAAAAAAACAAGATGAGATTTTTCTCATATCCAGGCAAACCCTGGGCCTGACTTGCCAAATCCCAACATGAAACACCAAAACCAACCCCACTAAAACGGCGCGCGCCGCACACACACCCCACAAACACTGAAAACAACAAAACCAAAACTTTCAACAATTAAAAACCTTTTCCCCGCCTTCCCCCTTTGGATAAGTGGGCCCCTTTTGTGGGGCATATACACACTTTTTGTCCTGTTTGGACACCATTCCTAAAAAAAAAACGGGGGAAATTGGAGCCCCGGGGCCATTGGGGGTTTGTTTTTGGGCAAGGTTTTGGCGGGCTCCTTTGCAAACGGCACTGGGAAACCATTTGTTTTCACAAATTCCCTTTCCCAAAGGGAAACCCATTGGGCTTGGAGAGGGGGGGGAAAGGGGGATCTGCAAAAAGGGGGGAAAACCCTTGTCGCCATACTTACTTACCGGGCATTGCGCTCTAGACCCAGAGGGCAACTCTATGGGCCTCCAAATTGATGGATCCCAAACTAGGGCCCAAAGGGCCTTTAATTTGAAATAGTAACTAGGTTTTTAGTGGAGAAAGGGGGTTTTGGAAGGGGAAGGGCAAGCTTCTGTCTTTTTTTTGGGTGGGGAGGGTTTGTACAGAAATTTAAAAGTGGAAAGAAAAGGGTGAAGGGAAAGAAGTGTTTTTGAAGAAAAAGGGAAGGATAGTGAAGTGAACTAAAGGGTGAACAAAACCCCCAAAATGTGCCCCGACCAGGGTTCCGGAAAAAGCATTTGGGCCTGACATGACCGCTGGGTCACAATTTTGAACCCCACCCGGTTTCCCTGCTTTTCTGGAAAAGGGGGGGAATGGGGGGGTTGGGGGGCCCGGGGGGGGAAACGGGGGTAGGGTGGAGGCCAAGGGAAAGTAGGGCCCTGTTGTCTGGCTATTTTAAGCCCTGGCCCCAAAAAGGGGGAATTTAATCCCCTGAAAGGGATTTTCCCCCGGGAAAAAGAAATTTTTTTAAAAACTTTACTTTTATGATATGCTGTTTTCTTTGTTTTTGGGTTTGGGTTTTTGATGATGTTGTTGTTGTTGTAA
>JASPKP010007959.1:5000-12139 GCA_030674155.1 Stramonita haemastoma | reverse complement strand
AGTCATCTGTGCATTTATGGCTATCATATATTTTTAATGTTAGATTTTGTACATGCTTCAGTACTGTCACGGTTTGAAAAGAATGCTTGCATGTTTCTCAGTCGAATGTATACAGGGTATATGACTTGTAATACTTTATTACATTTGTGACGAATACTGTGGTCTTTGTCATGATTTTGCCCTTCAAGTTGGTAATGTAAACTTGTATCAAATGTTAATTGTTATTGAGGTTGATTGCATCACTTACTAAGAAAATTTAACTTATTTATTTACTGACTGACTAAAATAATAACCCACTGGTTTTTCTTTCTTTTTCCAACTATTAAAATCAGTTAATGGATTGCTTTATTTGGGAATAAACCATAATTTGTCATATAGTGCAAGAACACTGGGGGGGCGTACCCACAAAAACGCTCTTCACCACACGCGCGGCGCGTGCCCCGCGCACACAGACCCAGACACAGCCCACAGACACACACACACACACACACCACCCCAAACACCACACACACACACACAACACAAACACACACACACACACAACACACACACACACACAACTTCACTTGTTTTGTGGGTTCCCTGTTCTGTTCTGTTTGTTTGTTCGTTATGTCTTTTCCTCCAAATGCCTGTTCCCATTATAGGTAACACCCCCAAGTAGCATCATTCAGCATTATCATTGGCAAATTATGTCATTTATTTCTGTGTCACATTTAAACTGATCTATATCGCTAAAATCCGTTACAGGGGGCCCAAAAAGAATGGCAAGATCTTTTTAAAATACTGTTGAACTGTGGTACACCTTCAATTATAGGAAGCAGCCAGTATGGAATGAGCAAGTTGATTGTGAACTACTGAAACCAAAAATTTATAGGAAGCAGCCAGTATGGAATAGCAAGTGATTTGAAACTACTGAAACTACGCCACTCATCCGAAGGGGAATGGATGGTCGAACTTAAGAAATGATAGCCTATACCAAAGCGCGTGAGGGCTTTGTATGTGTGTGTGTGTGTGTGGGGGGGGGGGGGGATGGGGGGGGGGGGGGGGGGGGGGGGGGGGGGGGGGGGGGGGGGGGGGGGGCATTTTATTGGAACTCTGTGTACTATATTCGTTTTGCCTGTAACCAAGTCATTTCATAAATGATGACGCTTGTATGGGTATACCTGTTATTCTAGGTGTTCTAAGAAGAAACCAGCCCCCCCCCCCCCCCCCCCCACCCAAAAAAAAAAAAAATGTTCGTATGCATTATGTGTGTGGATACAGTAAACCACACACCAAACACCATATTACGTAGTAGTAATAACAATAACAGTGGGTTTATGCTGCTGTGTGATCAACGCATAGTACAATTATTATTATTATCGGAAGACGAAATGGCCTTGGCAATGCCATTGATGCCTTTTTGTTATTTTGGTCTTTTGGTATTTGCATGGTCCTGTCTGACTCTGTCTCTGTGTCTGTCTATCTGTATACATATCTACATACCTGTCTGTCGTCCCACCCTCTCCCCCTCCCATCCCCCTCCTTCCAAAAATAATATACTTTTTAGGAATAGACATGTAGGTTGGTAGTGTGTCTACATCTTCAAAAACTAGAAGATGATAGAAATGCGATGGAGATAGATAAATCTAGAAGTAGGTTTGTGGAATAAACTGTAGTAGGTAGGTGAGTATTAGACTAGCCAATAGGCAGATGAATAACTAGTAAATGAGTCAATGAATGCATTTTTTTTCTTTGCTCATATCCACGCTCTCTGTGTGTGTAGTATCTGCTTAGATCAACTTTTTTTTCGGTGAGTTTACGGACTCGGCTGTTAAAGAGTCATTCTGCAGTTCCTTTTTGATACTGATTATAAGCTTCCTGTTATCTTTTGTAGCCATCTCTTTTACTCAGATGTAAAAAAAATAAATAAATAAAGCCATCATGTCTGTTTATTCTTTTCCCTCAGTGAATAGTTTCGAAGTTTCAGACTCAACCTCTTTCTATGCTTTTCTTTACAGTATTTGTCTAGAGGCCAACGTTGTTTTTGATATGTACTGATATAAGTCATCACTGTCTTCTGCTCCACCACGACTTAGTCGATGACTAGATAAGCTGTGTGTATGTCTTGTAGTCCCTCTCAATCTCAGGCACTTAAAACCAGCGTGTGCTTGACTTATCCAGGAACAGAATACAGGGCTATCATTCAAAAAAAAAAAAAAAAAAAAGCTATCACCCAGGAAAAAGACGATAAAAAAAAAATCATATCAAAGAAAGGCCTTCGTATAAGAAAGTGACACTATATCAAAGAAAGACCTTGATAAATAAGAATTCCATTGCTTTTGTTGAATTTATTGATTGCTAAAAAAAAAAAATAATAAAAAAAAAAAAAAAAAAAAAACAAGCAAATCCATGATAGCTAAGCGCTGTAAGAACACCTAGCCATGTTTTTTTTTTGTGTGCGTGTGGTTGGTTGTTTTTTTTTTCTTCGTCTCGACCTTTCATAACTATTCGATAATCTGAAGGTTTATATCTGGTCTTAATTCGCTAAACGTGTCTTTTTGTTTTGGCTTTTGTGTTTTACAAAAAAAAAATGTTGTTAAAACGTGCTATGCTTAAAGCATAAGATGTATCTATTTTTGTTAATACAACGTGTGCTACATACAAAATGAATGTATATTTGGTTCGTCACATTATGAACTGTACAAAGTTTTATCTTCTGTAAGTAAATGCTCTGCATCTTTCAATTCCTTTTTTTTTTCTCTTTTCTAAACGCTGGACAGATTTTTTTTTGGATAACATTGCTGGTTCATAGTCTTTATACAAATATATCCCAATAAAACTGAAAAACTGAAAAAAAAATGTGTTGTTCTGCCTGCTGTCTCGCTGTGAACGTGCTTGCAGGTTTGTGTTCCTCTCTCTCTCTCTCTCTCTCTCTCTCTCTCTCTCTCTCTCTCTCTCTCTCCTCTCTCTCTCTCTCTCTCTCTCTCTCTCTCTCTCTCTCCTCTCTCTCTCTCTCTCTCTCTCTCTCTCTCTCTCTCTCTGTCTGTCTGTCTGTCTGTCTGTCTGTCTGTCTGTCTGTCTTCTCTCTCTCTTCTTCTCTCTCTCTCTCTCTCTCCCCTCTCTCTCTCTCCTCTCTCTCTCTCTCTCTCTCTCTCTCTCTCTCTCTCTCTCTCTCTCTCTCTCTCTCTGCTGCGTGTGTGTGTGTGTGTGTGTGTGTGTGTGTGTGTGTGTGTGTGTGTGTGTGTGTGTGTGTGTGTGTGTGTGTGTGTGTGTGTTTGAGAGAGCTTATTTTACGGTGGTATAATGTTATAAGCGGCTTATTTCACGGCAATATGGTGGTGTGGATGACTTATTCCACGATAATAATGGTGTTGTGGGTGGCTTATCCCTCGATGCTATAAATGGCTTATTCTATGGGATATGTTATAGATGGCTTATTCCTCGGTTACATGGTGTAAGAGATGGCTTATTATGCGGCTATATAGCCTACTCCATCAACTCTACCCTACATGCCAAAATAAAACCCATCCAAATTACTCTATCAACACTAACCTCACATCCCAAAACTAAAGCCATCCCAATTACTCCATCAACTCAACACTAACCCTACGTCCCAAAACTAAAGCCATCCCAATTACTATATCAATTCAACACTAACCCTACATCCCAGAACTAAAGCCATCCCAATTACTCCATCAATTCAACACTAACCGTACATCCCAAAACTAAAGCCATCCAAATTACTCCATTAATTCAACAGTAACCCTACATCCCAAAACTAAAGCCATCCCAATTGATCTACCAACACTAACCCTACATCCCAAAACTGAAGCCATTCATATCACTTTATCAACACTAACCCTACATCCCAAAACTAAAGCCATCCCAATTACTCCATCAATTCAACACTAACCCTACATCCCAAAACTAAAGCCATCCCAATTACTCCATCAACTCAACACTAACCCTACATCCCCAAACTTAAGCCATCCCAATTACTCCATCAATTCAACACTAACCGTACATCCCAAAACTAAAGCCATCCCAATTACTCCATCAATTCAACACTAACCCTACATCCCAAAACTAAAGCCATCCAAGTTACTTTTTTTAGATTTTTTTTCTGAAAGAAGTGCTGATTGCTATGGTAGTAGGTAACTCACTTTATGAGCAAAGGAAAAACCTTGAACATTTCAATATTCTACTGGTAGGCTATTTTACTAAAGAACTACACTTAAGGTCCAAACAGTAGCAAAACGCGTCAACAGGCTTTGTCACAACTCTTCATTACCTCACAGTGTGCAACGAAAAAGCTACTTAACTTCAAAAGATGTCCATTTTGTTGTTGTTGTTGTTGTTGTTGTTGTTGTTGTTGTTGTTGTTTCTTCTTCTTCTTCTTCTTCTTCTTCTTCTTCTTCTTCTTCTTCTTCTTCTTCTTCGCAATTCTTTTGCAATTCTTCTTCTGATTTTTTTTTTTTTTTTTTTTGGGGGGGGTGTTGTTTTTTGCTGCCTCATCTCTTGTGAGGTCGCTCTCCATCTGTTCCCACGCTGCTCATTTCAGTTTCTCCGCCCCAGCCATACCCAGATTCGTTATGTCGCATCATCAGGGTCAGAATTCTGCAGAAAGCCTATCAGTCATGCTGACTTGAGGACACCAGCCAGAGGGGCCATGCACTGCTCCTGGCTTCCTTTGCAGGGGTTCAGTGGAGCCTGTTCTAAGCTAACGTAACGTAACGTAACGAAGCTAACGGATAGCCTAGTGGTCAGAACATTGCGCTGGCAATTTGACGACCCGGGTTCGAGTCCGGTCGAGGAAAATTTTCTCCTGGAGTTAACATCAGTGCCGACTCCACTCTCCCCAAAAGTCCTTCGGATGAGACTTTAAACCGAGGCCCCGTGTGCGAACGCACGCAGAACATCTTGCGCACACGTTAAATCCTGTTCCGCTTTTCGTAAGAGTAGGCCATCGTGTGCCGGTGGGAACAGATGACAATATTTACAAAAACTGCATACACACGGGGACCGGATGAAAAAAAGCACATGATTGCTTATTCTGTTATCCTCGATATAAAAGAATAAATAAATAAATAAATAAATAAATAAATACAATGTCCTTTCAACGACTTTCTCCCGTGAACCTCCAACCTAGAAGGCTTTGACACAAACCCACCACAGACATAGATAGATGTTGATGGGAAAACCGTCACTGAGGTCCCCATGAGACCAGAACAACCGGAGCCATCGAATCAGAGACCATTTTCTTTTATTGCTTGGCGATCAACGTGAATCAGAATGATGTAAAAACAACAACAACAAAAAAAACATGCTGCTGTGGATATTGCATGTGTTATGAGACAGGGCTATAATCTACACTTCTCTTCACCCAGTACAAAATGCTTACTGTACACATTTTAATGTTTATGAAAAGAAAAAAGTATCAATTTTGAAGCAACACCAGTTTTAGGAACTATTAGCTAATTTTATGAACTTTGAATGTAAAAAAAAAAAAAAGAGAAACCTCTCATGATGGACAGTTCATCAGCTTACAGAAATTATAACTTTACATAGATGTTGTGGTGCCAAAAAATGTCAAAGAATAACTTAAGATTGATCTTCTAATAAAGTTTTAAATCAAGAATAGTCTGCGATACAATGAAACACTTCTCTGAGAATAGAAATACTTTTAGATGTTGAACACGCCCCCTTTTCCTCTGGAATAATTATTATGAAAACTTACACATCTCACCTTATAAAAAGCTCAAAACAACAACAACAACAACAAAACTGCCCCCCCCCCCCCCCCCCCCAACAAAAAAAGGAGGAAAACGGCGCCACACCAGTTCTTACTTATGTTGCTGCATAACTCAATTGTTTTCGAGAAAAAAACATATCAAAGAAAACAAAAAAGAAAGAATAGATGCATGAATAAATGAACGAATAAATTAGCATCTTGTCATTGTTGTTGTTGTTGTTGTTGTTGTTGTTGTTGTTGTTGTTCTTCTTCTTCTTCTTCTTCTTCTTCTTCTTCTTCTTCTTCTTCTTCTTCTTTAAGTGTGTTGGAAATAACCAAAGCACAGCACACTGAAGAGGTGTTCCTTAAATTTCTTTATTATTTTGTCTCGACTGTGTATGCCGGTTACGCTATTTTGTTCTAAAAAGACGATTGACAATACAGGGAGCTTTTATTATCTGCAAGGGATGAACTTAAAACTACGTAAATGAGTTTGATTACTGGGACAAAAAAGGCAAAATATCATTTTATATATAATAGCTTTTGCGTTTAGTATACGAAAATTATGGACAATGATGCTATTCAAATTCTTAAGGAACACATTTTAGCAATCTATGGCTGTGTTCACGGTGTCTCCCAGACAGTTTGCCAAGCAAAGAACACTTCCTGGAGAAACAAGCTTCTGATCTCGCAAGTAGGTCTGCGCTTCGTGTGTGTGTGTGTGTGTGTGTGTGTGTGTGTGTGTGTGTGGAGAGAGAGAGAGAGAGAGAGAGAGAGAGAGAGAGAGAGAGAGAGAGAGAGAATGTGTGAAATTTCGAGATTCCGATTTAGAAATTAGGTAGTGTAAACAAATATTGAAATAATCTATGAAGCAATCTGTGATGCAAACTCAATATTCTGACTGAAGGCAAGTCAAACTTTATGTAGAAACAGAAAATTTGACAAGACTTTCGTCCAGTTTTGGTTAAAAAAAAAATTGCTTTTAACACAAGTGCGGTCAACAGACCCCCCCACCCACCCCTTTTTTTTTAATCAAAGAGCCAATTGAGTTTTAACATTGGCCTACTGGGAATCAGACATCCTCCAGCTATTACGCCCGAGCGCGTGCAGTGTGTGTGTGTGTGTGTGTGTGTGTGTGTGTGTGGGGTGTGTGTGTGTGTGTGTGTTTGTGTGTGTGTATGTGTGTGTGTGACTCTGTGTGTGTGTGTGTGTGTGTGTGTGTGTGTGTGAGAGAGAGAGAGAGAGAGAGAGAGAGAGAGAGAGAGAGAGTCTGTGTCACTGTCAGTGTGTGTGATTTTTACCTTGTCTGTTTTGGTTGCATTCTTATTCATGAATAACAATTACAACAACAAATTCAGACAAATTACAACATTAAAAAAAAAAACCCATACCAAAGCAAATTGGAAAGCAAAACTTTTCAACATCC
>JASPKP010007958.1:10000-12139 GCA_030674155.1 Stramonita haemastoma | reverse complement strand
AAAAACATATAACTAACAAACTAACTAACTAACTAACTAACTAACTAACTAACTAACTAACTAACTAACTAACTAACTAACTAACTAACTAACTAACTAACCAACTAACAACGAACGAACGAACGAACGAACGAACGAACGAACGAACGAGAACCAAAACCAACCAACCAACCAACCAACCAAAACCAACCAACCAACCAACCAAACCAACCAACCAACCAACCAACCAGCCAACCAGCCAACCAACCAAACAACCAACCAACAAAGTAACTAATTAACTGACTAACTGACTTGCTAGCTGACTTACTGACTGACTGACTGACTAACTAACTAACGAACTAGCTAGCTAGATAAACAAATAAATAACACAGAGAAAACTGACTAGAAGAGAGGAATCAGCAGGATGGGAGAGATCCAGTAGAACTGCATATCATTAGCCAGGTACCACGTCCACCCCATGCACTGAAAAAATAAACATTAAAAAAAATGGAGACCCTCCACCACGAAATGAAAAAAATGCAATCGCGTCGTTTATGTAATCCTGTTCAATTTGCACTGAATAAAGTGTTTTCAAGAAAAAACAACAACTGTATTGCTCAGGTTAAAAATAGGTGCAAGAAATATGGAAAAAACATGAATTAAAGACACAGATCGAGACAGAGGCATAATGAGAAAGGAGTGATGAAATAGAGAGAGAGATAGAGAGAGAGAGAGAGAGAGAGAGAGAGAGAGAGAGAGAGAGAGAGAGAGAGAGAGAGAGAGAGAGAGAGAGAGAGAGAGAGAGAGAGAGAGAGAGAGAGACAGACAGACAGACAGACAGACAGACAGACAAGATAGATAGATAGATAGATAGACAGACAGACAGACAGACAGACAGACAGACAGACAGATAGACAGATAGATAATAGATATATAAAAAAATGGGAAAGAGAGACAGAGACAGACAGACAAACAGAAAATCTGAGAGACAGAGACAAGTAGCCTTCTACCCATCCACCCATAGATAGATAGATAGACAGACAGACAGACAGACAGACAGATAGATAGATATATAGATAATAGATATATAGATAAAGGGAGAGAGAGACAGAGACAGACAGACAAACAGAAAATCTGAGAGACAGAGACAGAAACAAGTAGCCATCTACCCGTCCACCCACCCATCCATCCACCCACCCACCCACCCACCCACCCCACATCCACCCACCCATCCACCCACCCAACCACCCATCCATCCACTCACCCACCCACATCCACCCATCCATATCCCACCCACCCACCCATATCCACCCACCCACTCATCCATCCATCCACTCAACCACCCACCCACCCACCCACCCATCCACCCACCCACCCACCCATATCCATCCACCCACCCAACAACCCACCCATACCCACCAATCCATCCACCAACCCACCCACCAGAGAAACAAAACAAAACAAACAACAAACCAAAACCAACAAACGGCGAGGCAACCTAACTGACCATGTTGTCCACATGCACCAGATTGTTGACGTAGAGCAGGTTGGTCCACCAGTAGTTTTTGCAGTTGGCTGCAGTGTCCAGCACCTCTGGCCACAGAGGGCCTCCCCCCAGGTAGGTGTGCAGGCAGGCAAAGATCATCAGCACCACCATGTACATGGGGGTCAGTCTGCAGGTAAATATGTTATATACATACATGCAGAATACATGTGTATAGATATACATGTATATGTGTACGTACTGATATATGCATACATACATATATGCATGCATGCAACACATATATGACACACACACATTATATATATATATATATATATATATATATATATATATATATATATATATATATATTATATATATATATAATATACATACATACATACATACATACATACATACATACATACATACATACATACATACATACATACATACATACATACATACATACATACATACATACATACATACATACATACATACATACATACATACATACATACATACATACATACATACATACATACATACATACATACACACATTATATGCATACACATATATACATGCAACACACAGACATGCATAACACAATACACACACATGCACACATGTACACATACATACACATATACAAATACACACATACATAC
>JASPKP010007957.1:7500-12140 GCA_030674155.1 Stramonita haemastoma | reverse complement strand
TAACTTGTCAATATTTAAAAATTGACCTCGGGGGGAAAAAACGGGGACTCCTTATGTGGTTGGAGGGGGCCCACTTTTTAGTGCATCTTTTAAAAGATCTTTTTTCGAGTCACGGGGGAACAAATGTTTTACCAATACTTTTTTTTTTTTTTTTTTTCTTTTTTTTTTAAATAATTATCAGTGTTTTCCATTTTAGAGATAAACGAAATTTTTGTTGAATGTTTTTCCCTTTTTTTTTTCTTTTAAAATAAAAGGTTGAACCTGTTTTTGGGTTTGATCCCGGGGTTTGTAGGGTTGGGAGGGGGGGTTCTTGGGTTTTGGACTAGGGGAAAGGGCCAGTTTAAAAAAAAAGTATGAATCCCTTACCCCCTGAAAAACCCTTTTGAAAAATAAAGGTTATTCATTCTTTTTTTTCATTCTTCTTTTCATTCATTCTTTCCCCTTCCCTTAATTCATTCATTCTCTAATAACTTCATAAAAGAATGGTTTTCAACAATAATTGGGGACAGAGACTTTTATTCAAGAGCATAGTTCGTATTTCACTGTAAACTTAAAGCCTTGTAAATTATGTAAATTGGAACGAAAAGTCTGTCTTTTATTTTAACAAGTAACTTACGAGATTTATTCATTTTTCACAGAGTGGTTTTAGTTTACTATAACCACAAACATACCCATGGGAATGCAGGGGCCCTTTTCAGTATTTAATAGCATATCCCCCATCTTCTGGAAATTCTGTTCCAGAAATTTCCCCTTTTCTATCACTCTCTTTGTTTCTGTTTTTTTTTTCTTCTTCTTCTTACCTTTCTATCATCTCTCTTGCTTTTTTCCCGCTGCCTTCGCTGTTTAATTTACCTGCCTTTTTACGAGCAAACCTTACAACTAATTTTTTTTAACGTAAAACCCATGTGGCATTTCACCTGTATTCCTCTGTTCTGGCGCAGTGTTTGCATTTCGCTGCCACCAGAACTGAAGAAGATATATTATTTTTGGAAACGTTTTTTTTAAAAATTGAGAACATAAATCTTCTTCTTTTTTTTTTTTACCAGGCCTATATATAAAAAAAACTGTATTGAGGAAAGAGTAGTGGAGTAAAACAAGTGCAGGTAAATATTTTCAACTTCTCAATCATTTTGCAAATGATTTATTAAAGATTCAATAAATTAAAAAAAAAAATAAAAACTCTAAAATATATATTTTTTAATGACAGCATTTTAGGCATTTTTTAAAAAGTAAAAAAAAATGCCTTTATTCTGACAAAAAGCTTACGAAAAGTTTTTTTCTTTTATAGAGTATAGCTTGATTTTCACTTTAACAAGAAACGAATCAACTATCTTCATTTTTGGAGCATAGTTTGCATTTTACTGTGTCTAGAAACTCACTAAACTTGTCCTTGGTGGGGTCGGGGGGGTTGGGGGGGGGGGGGGGTATAGCTCATATTTTACTGTAACTAAATCCATAACAATTTCTTTGTTTCTTAAGAGCAGACTTTGTATTTCAGTATATCAACCAAAAAGTCGCTAAACAGATAATGTTTTGAAGTATAGCTCATATTTCACTGTAATCAGAACTGTAACAATTTCTTAATTTTTGAAAGCATAGTACGTAGTTCACTAAAACTAAAAAACTCACTTTTTTTTTTATTTTTATTTTTTTAGTATAGCTCATACTTAACCCGTAACCAAGGAAACTTAAGTTTCTTTTTTCGGATTTTTTTTTTTTTACAATCAGCACAGATTGCAACATTGTTTACAAAAATTCATGAATGATACAAGTAACCAACCCCCCTCCCCCCCCCCCCAAAAAAAAAAAGAAAACAAAAAACACACAAAAAAACCAGTAACCAACCTCCCACCCCCACCATACTCAAGGAATTGTAATGAACTATTGGCATACTTCAATGCTTAACAATCTCTTTATGTTTAAATTTTTTTTTAGCGTACTTTGTGTTTGACTGTAAGCAGAAACAGACTGTAAGTCCCAGTGAGCCCAGCATTTGCCGGGGCTAAGGAGATTACTCAGGAGAGAAAATGTCAACACAGATGATATCATGGCATGCCACTCTGTCTCTCTACACTCTACTTACCGTGATTTATTTCTTCCCCCACACTACAACAAGGCTCAGCTAGCTCCGCCAGTGCAATATGTCTTCCTCCCCAAGTCATTATTATTATTCATATCTGTGTACTAAAATGGTATATAAAAAAGTAGCTTTTCTTCCTCCTTTCCCCACTTCCTTCCCTGCCCACCTTGCCCTCACCCTACCCCCACCCCCTTTTATCTTCTCAAACACACCTACCTGTGTGTGTGTGTGTGTGTGTGTGTGTGTGTGTGTGTGTGTGTGTGTGTGTGTGTGTGTGTGTGTGTGTGTGTGTGTGTGTGTGTGTACGCGTGCGTGCGTACGTACGTACGTACGTGTGTGTGTGTTTGTGTACGTACGCGTGCGTGCGTGCGTGCGTGTGTGTGTTTGTGTACGTAGGCGTGCGTGCGTGCGTGCGTGCGTACGTGTGTGCGTGTGCGTGTGCGTGTGCGTGTGTGTGTGTGGCGTGTGTACGTACGCGTGTGTGTATGTGTGTATGTGTGTGTGCTACCCTGCAAATGCTGTTTTTTTTGTCATGCATGTTTTCATTCCTGGGCGAGAGCTCCAAGATTCCCCAACAGCGAGATTTTGCATATGCGACCGTTTTTGCTCACCATCAAGGTAGCCGCATTCCGACTTCGGGGATGGCATCTAAACACGAGTGTGCATGGGATTTTTTAAAAAAAAATTGTCATCCATTGACACTTGTACCCAAATGGACAACTTTTGCGAACGGTAGAACAGGTTTAATAAGAGGGACAGCATAAATTTTGGCATATATGCATACTTTGGACCCTCCTGTACAATACTGGCATAGGAAAACACCACATTGACCATCTGTTTCCCAGTAATTTGACGCTTACAAGATGTACGCGCCGACTTATTACAGACAATGGCAAATATAACTTCCCCTAGGCCTACCCCTCTCCCTCCCGACACGAAAGGATGAAAAAAGGGGAGGGGGGTGGGGGTGGAGAGGGAGGCGGGGGAGGGGGTGGGGGGGGAGTGAGATATGGCAGGGGTGAGTTGTAAGAGATGAAATTAATAGTATAGGAAGGGGTAGACAACAGGGAGGAGGAGGAGGAGAAAAATGGGGGAGAGAGAGAGAGAGAGAGAGGAGAGAGAGAGAGAAGAGAGAGAGAGAGAGAGAGAGAGAGAGAGAGAGAGAGAGAGACAGACAGACAGACAGACAGACAGACAGACAGACAGACAGACAGACAGACAGAGAGAGAGAGAGTGTGTGTGTGTGTGTGTGTGTGTGTGTGTGTGTGTGTGTGTGTGTTGTGTGTGTGTGTGTGTGTGTGTGGTGCCCCCAAGCCAAGGGATAGGTGAAGTGAGCGTGAAGAAGAAGAAATGTAACATAAAAACGGTAACAAATGACACACAAATGAATAAATCAAAGCTTGCAACACAACAGTTATCATGACACATTACCATAGTCATTTCCTGTTCTGAAAAAGACCTTTCTAACTTTGGAAGTAATTTTTTTTTAAACTTCCTCCACTTCACGACAAAAACTGTCCATTCTGCATCATGATTCACGGAGAGCTGCTAGTATTTCTTTGACTCAGGTTTCCTTGGTGTGGGTTTTCTTTCTTTTTCTTTCTCTCTTTTTTTTTTGCTGCCTCATGTTCTGTCTCGTTCCCGTCCTGCTGTTCCCACGTCGCTCATTTCAATCTCCCCGCCACAGCCATATCCAGATTAGTCATGTCGCATCCTCGGGGTCGGGAGTCCACAGGGAGCCCATCAATATCAGACAGCAGTGGTGCCACCAGCCAGAGTGGCCCTGCACTGCTGCTGGATCACTTTGGTGGTGTTCAGTGGTGCCTGTCCTGAGCTAACACACGCAGGACACCACCTGCTAATCCCCCCACTAAGGACACTATTAGCTCAGTCGCGGAGCCAGACTGAGTGAGACGCTCACCCGAGATTGCGACTACCACAACATCCCTCCAACAACTGTTCCCCAGGAACCTCTAACCCAAAGGCTTTGACACAAACTCACCACAGGCACAGAAGTGTATGGGTAAACTGAATATGAAGTCACCATGAGGCCAGAGCAAATGGGGCCACTGAATCAGAGGCTTTTTTTAATTTTTATTGCATGATGATCAGTGATGATGAGGATGACGTAATGATGCTGATATGGAAGTGCATATGCTTTGAGATTACTTGACAGGGTTGTGCTCTACGTTTATTATCATAATATATCCCAGTGTTAAAGGGCCCGAGAAATACAAATACCTGCAGTGTTGATCAGGTAATTTGAGCAACACTATCAAACTCGCATCCTTAAGATGGATAAAACTCGACTATGTGGTCCCAGTCTTCCCAACAAGATCACGGCAAACTCGCTCTGGGTAGGAGCTTGCTGGAGGCCGAAAAATCCCTATGACTCATATAGGATTCAAACCACAACCTTCTTGTCCGTAACCCAAGGTGCTAATCACAGTGCCATGGTGGCTGGTGGTGTGGGATTTCTTGTTGCTTGTAGGGTCACCTGAGAAACTGTCTATACTGTTTATATCATTCATGTCTGCACTAGGCATTATATGGCTGATAT
>JASPKP010007957.1:0-2500 GCA_030674155.1 Stramonita haemastoma | reverse complement strand
TATTCACCATCTTGAAACCCAACAAGTAGAGTCTCTATGGCTAGAAATACAACTCAAACGAAGTAAACCCATTATTGTCGGATTTATATACAGAAATCCCTCTGAGAGAATTGATTGGGTTGATAGATTTTCCATAATGATGGATGCAGCATCTTTGGATGCAAAAGAACTTTTACTATTGGGAGATTTTAACATGAATCTACTTAAACCCCACCCTTTGTGGGTAAACAAATTAAATTCCTATAATCTCTCGCAAATTATTGACACACCAACGCGCTTAACCTCCTCCAGTGCAACTCTCATTGACCATGTATATGTAACTAATAAGCAAAATATCAAAGAAATATGTGTTCCTAACTGTGGCTGCAGTGACCACCTTCCTACCTGTTTCACATGGAACAAAAAAGGAATAAAAATTCCCATAGCTGGTCACAAGGAAGTCACTTATAGATCATTTGTTAAATTTGATGAAAATAAATTTCTTGCTGACTTGCTAAATACCTCAATTAATCATGTTTACAACTTTACAGACCCAGAGAAAAGCCATATATTTTTGGCTAGAAACATTTAACTCAGTCTATGATAAACATGCTCCTTTCAAAACCCGAAGAGTGAAGCATGCAACACAACCTAAATGGATGACAACTGAGATTCTAAAAGAAACTTATTTAAGAGATGATCTATTAAAAGCAAGAAAAATAGGAGAATTTAAAGAACAAAGAAACAAAGTAAACTCATTAAAACGTAAAGCAAAACAAAAATATTTCCAAAATCTTGCCTCATCAAAACACAATCCTAAAGCTGTTTGGCAGGCTATCAATCAATTAACCAATAAATACCCAACTCAACCCATTGCTAATAAAATTTCCCCAGATGATCTCAACATTTATTTTACCACCATAGCTGAAACAGTTATAAAAAGAGATGAGACAGAATTAAAACTCCTTAGAAGAGCTAAAAAGCTTTTGCTCATCAAAAAACATTAAATCAAAATTAAAAATCCCTTTCATAAGTGTTTCTGAAGTGTTCAGATATCTAAATAGCTTGAAACAAAATAGTAGTAGAGGACCAGATGGTATTGACAGTAAAATTCTCAAGTTAGCAGCTCCTATCATCTCTGACACATTAACTTATATATATAATTTATGCATTGAAAAATGCTATTTTCCAACGCAGTTTAAAATAGCTAAAGTAATTCCTCTATTTAAAAGTGGAGACCATTCAAAATCTTGTAATTACAGACCTATTTCTAATTTATCAATAATATCAAAACCGTTGGAAAAACACATTCATAGACACATTTATCACCATCTTGAGATTCACAATCTTCTAAACAAGAATCAATCGGGTTTCAGAAAAAGTCATTCTTGTCACACTGCTCTTACGAGCCTAGTTGAAAGTTGGTTAACTAATTTAAATGACAACAGATTCTGTGGTGCCCTTTTTGTTGATTTTGCAAAGGCTTTTTGATGTAATTGATCTATAAGCTTTTTATGTAAGAAAGCTGTCATTGTATGGGATATCAGATAATGTCCTACAACTGTTGAAATCCTTTCTTGGAAACAGAGAGCAATATGTGTGTATCGATAATTCCAAGTCCTGTACATTACCAGTCAAATATGGTGTCCCCCAAGGCTCAAATACTAGGCCCACTTCTATTTTGTATATATGTCAATGACCTTCCACTCCATATCAAAGACCCATGTCAGCTTTTTTGTGAAGATACAACAATACATAATAGCCACACCAACATAGATAGAATATCAGTTTCATTACAAAAAAGTATTGACTCTCTCGAGAAATGGTGTCAACAAAACCATATGTCCCTCAATCCACAAAAAAACAAACTAATGCTTATCACCACAAGACAAAAAAGACAAAATCTGACAGCTCCACTCCCCCCTGTATTCATAACACAAAACCCTAATTGAAGAAGTGGACAATCACAAAGTCCTAGGTATTACAATAGACAATAACCTCTCATGGACAGCACATGTAACCAAATTGAGCAACACTGTGTCCACACAAGTCTATCAGCTTTGTAGAATAAAACACTTCTTAAACTTACATGCTAGAAAACTATTTTTTACAGGCTTATATTTTGTCTTCAATTAATTATTGCTCTACACTCTTTGACACTGCCAGTGCAAATACGTTAAAACCTCTTATTAGTAACTATAAAACGAGCCCTCAAGGCAGTACTCTTAAAGTCCTCAAGTTTAGTTGAATCTGACTACACAAAATTGGGAGTCTTTCCATTACGAGAAAATGCTTGCTATAAATAAAGCTATGTTTATAAATAAAATCCTCTATGGGCAAGCTCCTAAAAACATTGAAATCAAACATTTCACTTGAATTCTCGAGATTCAACAAAACTTCAGCGACCCATACCAAGAATTGATCTATTCAAATCAAGCCTCTCCTACTCTGGTAGTAGCTCTGGAACATGCTACCATTGAACTTGAAGTGCTCCCAAAGTAGAGAGGTCTTCAAAACGAAA
>JASPKP010007956.1:0-12141 GCA_030674155.1 Stramonita haemastoma | reverse complement strand
AAAAACAACATAAAAAACCCAAAGAACCCTCCCGGGCCTATTTTTCGTTTTGCCAAAAATCCCTTTTTACTGTGTAGTTTTTTTTATTTTTTTTTCTTTTTTCCCCGTACCTTTATCTTCCTAAGGTTTTTTTCCTTTTTAAAATTATGCATTTTAAATTTTTTTTTTTTTTTTAGATGGATGGTTTTGATGAAAAAAAAGAAAATTTTTTAGGGCTTTTTCAATGTACATTTTGGGGGAAATAAAAGTTTGACTTGACTTGTCTTAAATTCGCTGGGGGACAGTTTCAAGATTTTTAAAAAATTTTTCATAGACCTATTTAGTTTCTGCTGTTTAGCCAAATTTTTTTAAAAATTGGTTAGTGAGGGGGTTTTTGGACTCTGGGTGGTGTGTAAATGCATGCATGCGTTGGTACTTTGCGCGCGCGCGCCTCGTGTGTTTTGTGGGTGTGTGTTTGTGTGCGCGCGCGCGCGGTGTTTTTGGGGGTGTGTGGGGGGGGGGCGTTGTGATGTGGGGGTGTTGTAGGTGTGGTGGTTTTCGTGTGAGCGTGGGGGCCCGTTGTGTGTGTGTGTGGGGTGTGTTTTTGTGTGTGTGTGTGTGTGCGTGTGTGTGTGTGTGTGTGTGTGTGCGTGCGTGTGTTTTGGGGGGGGTGTGTGTGTGTTTTTGTGTGTGTGTGTGTGTTGTGTGTGTGGTGTGTGTGGGTGTGTGTGGGGTGTTGTAGGTGTGTGTTTGCGTGCGTAGGGTGTTTGCGTGCTTTGTGTGTGTGTGTGTGTGTGTGTGGGGTGTGTGTGTGGGTGAATCGGTGAGGGGGGGGGGATGCGGGGGGGGGCGAGTTTTTGCGTGCTGGTTTTGCGGGTATGTGTATGTGTGTGTGTGGGGTTCGGTCGGTCTGTCTGTTTGTTTTGTCCCCTCTTTTGGTCTGTTTTCTGTCTTTTGGTTTTCTGTTTTTTCTTTCTGTGTAGGGCGGGGGTGTACGTTTGCTTGGGGGTTCCGCAAAAACTAAATCGAAATTTCTCAAAAATTTTAAAGCCTCTCGGGTAAAGTGGGGAGGGAACAGTAGGGGTTTACTTTTTTTAGACGTGAATCCCCCAAATTCATTACCCAGGGGCTGAAACTAGCCTCCCTTTGTTTTTAAATCCCTGGGGGGTTAGCCCGGCTAGAAAAGATTTTTTTTTTTCTTTTACATCGAGGATAAGGGGAATAAGCACTCTTGTGTTTTTTTTTTTTTTACTCCCCCCCTGGGGGTTGTGTTGCATTTTTTGGTAAAATTCTGGGCCATCTGTTCCTACCGGCACCGATGGCCTTACTCTCAGGGAAAAGCGGGAAAAAAGGATTTAACATGTTGCGCAAAAATTTTTCGGGGGTTGCGTTCGCAACGGGGCCGGGTTTATAGTCTCCCCAAAGGGGAAATTTTGGGGGGAAAGGGGAAAAAAGGGCCAGCATTGATGTTAACTCCGGGGGGAAAAAAAAATCCCCTCGAAGGGGGAATTTCAAAACCCGGGTCGTAAAAATTGCTTGGGGCCGAAATGTTCTGACCCCAAAGGCTACCCTTCCCCCCCCTTTAAGCAACCCAACCTGTGTTACCGGGGCAGTGCAAGACGAATATTTAGGGTTATAAATGATAAGGTAGTTCTAGAAGTACCTTGGCATCTAATCGTGCCCTGCTGTTGTTCGGGCCCGGCCGGGACTTTTAACCTTTTTTCGCATTCCGGCATTGGTTTAGTATAGTTGCTATCTAAAGTACGAAGCGGGGAGGGGGGGTGTTCCCTTTTCCCCGTGTACGTGCATCCGAAAGCATTTTCTGTGTATTTGGTGTGTAGTAAACAAACTGTTGGCGCACCAAAAGCCTCTGTGTGGTTGTGTGTGTGTGTGTGTGTGTGTGTGTGTGTGTGTGTGTGTGTGTGTGTGTGTGTGGGTGGGGTTTTTTGGTGGTGTGGGGTGTGTTGTGTGTGTGTGTGTGTGTGGGTGTGGGGTGTGTGTGTGTGTGTGTGTTTCCTTTCTGCTGTCTGTCTGTTGTTTGCCTCCCCGTCTGTCTTTTCTGTCTGTCTGTCTGTCGGTCTGTCTGCCCCTCTTCTCTCTCTCTTTTCCCCTCTAAAACTTTGTAAGGCTCTGCCTTTTTTTCCCCTGGGGTTTTTTTTTTTGTGGGGGGGGGGTTTTTTGTTGTTTTTGGGTTTTTGGTTTTGGGGGGTTTCATGTCTTGAGTCCCGGTTTCTTGCAATATGTAACCCCTTTCATGTACCCCCAATGGGGTTTTGAAATCAAATTTTTTTTTCCCCCTTTCCCTTTCCTTCCCCTTTAATTGCCAATTTTCCAGGGTTGCCTTAAAATTGCCATGCTATGCTTTGCCTTAAAATTGCCATGCCTTGCCCCCGCCTTTTTCCTTGCCCTTTCCATACCGTGGGTTGCCAAACCTTGCCTTTAAAATTTCTTTCTTTTTCTTTCAGGTCTTTTAAGATGAAAGGAAGGTGCACGTTTATCTGCCTGGCAGACAGACTGTCGTGGGCCCCAAACAGGGGTGTCTACATTCATGGTGATTTAGAGCTTTTTGTGGTGGTCGGACATGGATGGAGTTCATGAAACCATCCACAAGGGGCCTTTCAGGGTGAAGAATTTGAAAAAAAATTGTTTCCACCCCTTCAGCAAAGAGAATGGTTTTTAAAAGGGGGGATATCACACACACCCACACACACACAACACACACACACACACCCCACACACACACCCCAAAAAAACACACACCTCACACTCACACCACCACCAACACACACACAACAAAAAAACAACACAACAAACACAAAAACCAAAACCACACCACACCCCACCACAAACCCCACCACAAAACCCCAACCCCAAACCCCAACACACACACACACCACACCACACAAAAGGGGAACAGATGACATTTCAAAACTGCCAAAACAACGGGGGAAATGATGTTAAAAAAAAAAAAAAAAGCCCCAAGAGTGCTTTTTTTCCCCTTATCCTCGATATAAAAGAAATAAATAAATAAAAAAAAATTTAAAAAAAACAACACAAAACCCACACCAACACACACACACAACACACACACACACAACACCACACAACACAACACAACACAACACAAAAACAAAAACACAAACAACACACCACAACACCAAAAGGGAACCCCTGGCAGAAGGGTGGGTGGGGCCCACTAGGGGGAACACGTTTTGAAACGCTTGCTGAGTGCTCGGGGGTGCCGGGGCCGCTTTTAAAAAACCCCAAACAGTGCCCTGCCAGCCCCTTTGCCTGATTCCCTTTCCCGGAAAGGGCCCGGTCAACCCCCTGACCCGGGCCCCTTTCGCTGCCCGGGTGTCGGGCCCGAGCACAGGTGCCTCGCGGCGGCCCTCCCGCTTCCCCCAAAAACCTCACCCTCATCCCGCTTCCTGGAGCTGCCCCCCATCGCAGGGGAGAAATCCAACGCTGCTGCCCCCCCGCCGCCCGCTTCGGGGAATTTTTCCTCCCCAACTTTTGGGGAGGGGGCCCCCCCCCCTCCTCCTCCCGGGAACCAGCCCCCAGCGGCGCGCAGGGTTTCCCGGGGGCCCCCAACAGAGCCCCTTTGGGGACGCCGCGGCGATGGGAGGGTGGGGCTTGAAGGGGGCGCCGTGAGAGGGGGCGCGGAATGCGCCGCCTGCCATTTCCGAAGCCCCGCTTAGCGCTGGTGCAGCCCCCTGCGAGCGGGGCCCCTGTGCGAAGCCCGCAAGCGCGCTCACAGGAAAAGGTCCGCGGGGGACCCCAACCGCCTGGTCAGCCCAAATCCGAAGGTCGCTTGCCCCGAATTTACCGGGGAAGGGCCCAACCCGGTGGGTCACAAAGGCGCCCCGCTGCAGAGCAGGTTTCGAAGGCTTGAAGGCGGAAATCGCCGACACCCTGGACAAGCACATTTCGGGGAAACTGAAGGACAGGGAAGGGGCGGGGCTGTTCAACGACGTGGACGCTTCCCGATCACGAAACTGGGGCGTGCTCCCCATGCCCAGGAGGGAAACCCGGAGGTGGAGCTGGCCAAACATGGCCCGCTTCTGCGACTCGGCCCAGTCCTCCCTGGGCGGCGCCCCGCCCCCGACGGAGGGGAACCCGGTGGGATGAAGCGCCAGTGCGTGGAGGGAAAATGGAGGGCCCTTTAGGAGCTAACCCGGAAAGGCACCGTGCGGCCCCCCCGTCACCCCCAACAAACCAGCTTCCCCGGGAGGGCCAGTTCCCCGTCCCCCTTTTCCATTTTGCAGTTACGGGGAAACTGTTTGGGCACCTGGTCACGCCACCGTCCAGACCCGGCCCGCCTCCCCCTCCTCCCCCGTCCCCGGCGCGGCCAGAAGGTCCCGGGAGGGGGTTCCGGGGGCGGGGGGGGAGTCCCGCTTCAGGCCACAGCAGGGCCCGGCCCCGTCCCTGTGGGCCGTGAGCCAGCCCTTTCCCGGGGTTTTTTTCCCCCTCCCTCTTTTTCACCCCTCGGGGGCTTTCCCTCTCTCCTCCGCAATTTCGCGATCAGGGTCGGTTTAAAATAAAAGGGGTCTAGGGGTTTGGGGGGAAGAGAGAGAGAGAGTTGAGAGAGAGAGGGTCTGATTGTTTATTCTTTTTTTTAAAATTTTTTTTTTTCGGGATAATTGGGGGTAAGGATTTGTCTTTTTTTTTTCATCCATTCCCTGTGTTTTATTTCAGTTTTGTTTAAAAGTCATTTTGTTTCCCCCCGGCACACGATGGCCTACTCTTACCCAAAAAATGGAAAAAGGTTTAACGTTTGCGCAAGATGTTCCCTTTAGACAGACGACAGACAGACCGGGCAGACACCCGAAACGACAGACAAGAAAAAGAGCTTTTTTTTTTTTTTTTTCTTTTTTGTTGACAGAAGGGAGGATAAACCCAAAACGGGGGGTGGTGGGTTTTTTTGGGATCTTTTCTCGTGTTTCCCACCCTTTTCGCCCCTTTGGGTTTTGACAAAAAGATGTGTTATGGAATAAATCATGTTGGGTGTGTTTTGTGTGTGTGTGTTTGTGTGTGTTTGGGGCGTGCGTACGTGTGTGTGTGGTGTGTTTTTGTGTGCGTTGTAGGCCCAGGGTTCGTGCTTTTCTTTCGAGCATTTCGTGCCTGGTGTGCATAATTGCTTATTGTAGTGCTAGGAAACTGAACAGGGGCTGTTTTGCCAAACCCCAAAAAAAATTTTTTAAAAAATTTGGGGGGTTTTTTTTTTGGGGGGGGGGGCCCCCCCCTTTTTTTGGGGGGGGTTTTGGGGGGGGTTTGGGGGGGGGGAATTTCCCCCCAAAAAATTTTTTTTTTCCCCCCAAAACCCCTTTTCCCCCCCAAAAAAAGGGGGGGGGCCCCCCCCTTTTTTTCCTTTTTTTGGGTTTTTTTAAAAAATTTTTAAAAAAGGGGGGGGAAAGGGGGTCGAGGTTTTTTTTTTTTAAATTTTTTTTGGGGGGGGGAAAAAGGGGGGGTTTTTTTTCCCCTTCCCTTGGTTTTCCCCCCCCCCTTTTCCCCCCCCCCCTTTTTTTGGGAAAAAAAAAAGGGGGGTTGGGCCCCCTTTTTTGGGGGGAAAAAAAAAGGGGGGGCCCCCCCCCGGGGGGTTTTTTTTTTTTTTTTTTTTTTAAAAAAAAAAAAAAAATTTTTCCCCCCACCCCCCCCAAACCCCCCCCCCTTTTTTAAAAAGTTTTAAAAACCCCCCCCCTTTTTTTTGGGGGGTTTTTTTGGGGGGTTTTGGGGTTTTTCCCCCGGGTTGGGGGGGGCCTTTCCCCCCCCCCAAACCCCCCCTTTTTTTAAAAGGGGGAAGGGGGGGGGTTTTCCCCCAAAAAAAAAGGGGGGGTTTAAAAAAAAAAATTTTCCTTTTTCCCCCAAAACCCAAAAGGGGTTTTTTTTTAAAAATCCGGGGGGTTTTCGGGTCCCCTTTTTCCCCCCCCCCCCCCTTTTTGGGGGCCCGGCGGGGAAAAGGGGGGGGCCCCTTTAAATTTTCCCAAATTTTTTCCCCCCCCCCCACCCGGGGGGGGCCCCCCTTTTTTGGGGGGGAAAGGCCCCCAAGGGGGGGGTTTGGGGGAAAAAAATTTTTTTAAAAATTGAGGTTTTTCCCCCCCAAAAGGGGGGAAAAAACCCCCCCCCGGGGGCCCTTTGGCCCCCCCCAAAAAACCCCCAAAAAAGGGAAAAAAACCCCCCCCCGGGGGGCCCCCCCCCCCGGGGGGAAAAAAGGGGGGAAAAAGGGGTTTTTTTGGGGAAAAAAAAAGGGGAAAAAGGCCCGGGTTTTGGGGGGGGGGGAAAAATTTTTTTCCCCCGGGGGCCCCCCCCAGGGGGCCCCCCCGGGCGGGGGGGGGTTTTTTTGGGGGGGGGGGCCCCCTGGAAACCCCCCCTTTGCCTTTTTCCTCCCCCGGGGGGGTTTTTTTTCGGCCCCCCTTTGGGGGTTGGCCCCCGCCCCCAGAGGGGGCCCCCCGGGGGGGGGGGGGGCCCCCCCCAAAAAACCGGGAAACCCCGGGGGGTTTTTTTCCCCCCCCCCGGGGGTTTTCCCCCCCCCCCCTTTTTTTCCCCCCCCCGGGTTTTTTTCCCCTTAAAAAAAAAAAAACCCCCCCCCCCCCCCCCCCCCTTTTTTCCCCCCCCCCCCCCCGGGGCCCCCGGGGGGTTTGCCCCCCCCGGGGGGGGGGTTTTTGGGGGGGGGGGGTTTTTTTCCCCCCCCCCCCGCGTCCCCTTTTCCCCCGGGCCAAAATTTTTCCCCCCAAAAAAGGCCCAGGACGGGGAGCTCAACTACCCATGGGGGGTGGCCCGCGACAGCATGGGCTTCAATTTCGTGGCGGGACCCAAAGGGGAACCACCGGGTCCCAAATTTCCAAGCCAACGGGGGACTTTCGTCCGCAAAATCGGCCGCCCCGGTACCGGCCCCCAAAGGGGGGTTGGGCAACCCCCAATACGTGGCCTTTAGCCCCGCAACAAAGGTGTAAGTCAGCGACGCAGCAACCACCGCGTGGCCCGGTCTTCAGCTTGTACGGCGACTTCCTCTTCTCCTTCGGCATTTTCCGGCACCCTTTCGAGGCCAGAGAAGTATCCCCGGGGCATCGCCATCGGAACCCCCAAGGGGTTCGTGGGTGGTGGGGGACAGGGGGCCAAAAAACCCAGTGCAGGTGTTCCGCGTGGGCGGTCGTTAAATTTTTCCCTGTTTGGGGGCTGGGGCAGCGACAGCGGCCCAAATTTAAAAAGGGTTTTTAAGGGGTTTGGGTATTTTGGGGAAAAGGGAATTTTCGCTGTCGCGACCGTGAAAATCCAATTTGTGGCCAGTTTTTCTGACAGACAGGTCTTCCTTTTTTTTTTTTTTGGGTTTTGGTTTTTTGGGGGGTTGGGTTTTTTTTGATATTTGGGGGGCCCAAAACGTTTCTTTTTCCCCGTCAGGGAGGGGCCCGTCTTCCTTTTTTGTTTTTTTTTTTTGGGGTTTTTGGTTTTTTTGTTGGGGGTTTTTTTTTGATACACGAGGCCAAAAACGATACTTTCCCCCGTCATTTCAAAAGGCCAAATTTTTTGGGGTTTTTGAACCCTTTAAAAACTTTGTTTGATTTACACTGTGAGGTGACTTTTTTAAGGCCCTTTCCCGCGGTTTTTTTTTTATGGAGAGGGGAGGGGGGTTTGATGTGGGGTTTTTTGGGCACTTTTCAACTTAAAAAGTTGGGCTGGCTAATGATTTCAGAAGTTTTGTGTGTGGTTTTGGGTGGGGGGTGTTTTTGTGTGTGTGTGTGTGTGTGTGTGTGGTTTTGTGTTTTGGGGGGGTGTGGGTGCGTGCGGTTTTCATGTGGGGTGTGTGTGTGGGGTGTGCGTGCGCGCGTGCTTGTGTGCGTGTGCGAGCGCGCGTGCTTGTGTGTGTGTGTGTGTGTGTGTGTGTGTGTGTTTGTGTGTGTGTGTTTTTGTGTGTTTGTGTGTGTGTGTGTGTGTTTCTGCATAAAAAACGAAATGATAAAACATGAATGAAAAAAAAAATCCCCAAAATGGGGAAGGGAAAAAGGCAAAATGTTGTGCTGTTAAAATTTTTGTTGCCAACCTGTTTGTTGTTAGTGGTGGTTTTGTATTCAAATGATGGAAAAAAGCCCCGCTTTTCTGTGTAGGTAAGCAAAACACAAAACCCAACATACCCCCACACACCCAAACACCCCACACGCCGGGACACACACACACACCCCAAAACAAACAACCACTCACTCATCACACCACCCCACAAAACCCCCACACACACACACACAAAACCACACAACCACACACACAACAACCACACCCCACAACACGCCCCACACTCTCACTCACAACACACACACCACACACACACCCACACACCCACAAACACACCACCACACACACACACCCCACCCCACAACACACAATCTCACTCACAAAACCCTACACACCCCACAACACACGCACGCACGCGGGGAAGGGAAATAATTTCACTCACAGATCTGAAGTTTTTCGTTTTACCCAAAAACAATCCCCCGCTTAATTTACCGACGCGCTCCGGAGATTCGAACGGCGGGCTTCAGGGGCGTACAGGATTGAAATCAAAACGGGCTTTAACCCCTCGGGGTAAAGGGGTTGTCTAAAAGAAAGAAAATTTTGGGGTTTCCCCCCCCACAGAGGGTTTTAAGCAAGGGAAGCGAATACCCCCCCCGGGGGCCCCCCTTAAACCCAACCCCCCCAACCCCGGTCACAATGTTTCCCCCTGGCCCCCCCCGGAAGCTTTTTAAAAAACTGCCCTAGCCGCCCCAAAGGGTTTTTGAAACTTGGCGTTCTTTTTGAGTACTTTTTTTTGTATGTGTCATCTATATCATCAGGGCATATTTTCCTTTCTCTTCCATGAAGGAAGGGTTGAGTTTTTTCACTGTGCGCAATACCCTTGTTATGTGGGCGTTTTTTTAGGAGGTCTATTTTGTATTTTGGCCACTTTATGTCAGCAGATCTCTTTGGGGTAAAAAATTGGGGCTGCTCCCCCGGGGAGAGCGGCGCCAAAAAAGGGGCGCCCCTCCCCTTTTTTTTTTTTTTTTTTTTCCCTGCATGAAAAACTGTATTTTTTTTCCCCTTTTTTTTAAAAACCCGGGATTTTTTTTTTCTTAAGGGATTTTGCCAGGGGTCAGAAACCCCCCTTGGTTTTGGGGGCAAGGTGGGGGTTTGGTTTAGGTGGGAAAATTTTGATGTGAAAAAAAAAAACCACTGGGGGGGAAACCCTCGGGTTTTTTTTGGGTTTTCTCAAAAATTTAAGGGGGGGGATAGCGCTAAAAAGAACCAAACCCCAAATTTTTGGGTTTTTCCCCCCCTTTAAATTGGGGATGGGGGCAAAAAAGGTTTGGGGCCCCAAAAAGGGGGGGGTACAAACCCCCCCCCGGGGGGCCCCCACAATCCGCCCGGGGGGGGATTTTTGGGTTTTCCCCCCTTTTTTTTTAAGGGCCCCAAAGGTGCGTTCCCCCCCTTAAACCACCGTTTCCCCCCAATCTTATTTCAAAAAAAAATTTAAAAATTTGTTAAATAATAAAAAAAATAAAAAAAATAAAAAATTAAATTATTTATAATTTTTAATTATAAAAAATAAAAATATTATAAGTAATGTTGATGATGTTAAATGGTTAAAAGAAAAAGAAAAAATGAAAAGGGTAGAGAAGGGGGTAAAAGAAAAAAAAGAAAAAGGGTAAAAAAAGGAAGGGGAAGAAAGAGAAGAAAAAGAAGAAAAAAATTGAAAGTTATTATTAAGGAATGTAGTTAATTGAAATTTAACGTATAAAAAAGAAAAAAATCCAAAAAAACTTGTAAATTGCTTAATCTTTCGGGGCCCCTCCCCCCCCCTCCATTTGCACGTGACACGTCCGGAAGCCCAATGGGTGGGTGTGTGTGGGGGTTGTGTGTGTGTGTGTGTGTGGGTGTGTGTGTGTGTGTGTGTGTTTTTGTGTGGGTTTTTGTGGTGTTTCTGCTTTTAAAACGAAAATGAAATACTTTGAATTTGAAATAAAAATCCGAAGTGGAAGAAAACGGGCCCAAACTGTTGTGAAATTATCTTTTAAATTTTTTTTCCCAAAACGCTGTTGTTGTTGGGTGGTGGGTTTTGTATTCAAATGATGGAAAGCTGCATTGCTGTTTTAGGTATGAAAAGGCAAAAAAACCACCCCAATACAAAACCTCACAAACCCCACAAAACGCACGCACAACACTAAACCACACCCCCAAAACACTCACTCCCCCAAAACCACTTTCACAAAAAACCCACCAACCCCAAACAACCACAAAAAAAACACACCCCCGCCACCTCTCCCACACACAACCACACACCCCACACACACAAAAACACACACACACACCAACCCCTACCACTCTCCCCCAAAACAACACACACACACACCCCACGCACGCACGCGCAAAGGGGGAAATTTAATGCACTCACAGATCTGAAGTTTACGTTGACCAAGAACAATCCCAGGGCCTTAAATTTTTACCGGGGACGCGCCCCCGGAGATTGGGAAGGAAGATTCAGGGAAAGGTTTAAGGATTAAAGCCCAAAACGGTTTTAAACCCACTGGCAAAGGGTTTTTTGTCAAAAATGAAAGATTCCTTTTCCAAAGGTTTTAGCCAGGAGGGGAGATCCCCTTTGGGTGCACTTCCACCAAAACCGGTCACAATTTTAAACGGGGGCGGACCTTCATAAAACTGCATAGCAAAGCGTTTATTGAAAACTTGGGTCCTTTTTGGGGTTTACTTTTTATGTTTGTGTCATCTATATACAGACAAAATTTGCCGTACTTTTCCATGAAGGAAGAGGGAAAGTTTTGTCACTTTTGCGAAATTTCCCGTTTTTAAATGGGGGCGTTTTTTTTCAGGAGGTCAATTTTGTATTTTTTTATTTTGTATTTGAATTTTTTTTCCCACTTTAGGGTCACAGAAAGATCTCTCTGCGTGAAAAATTCGGGCTGCTGCTCTCCCCCGGGGGAAAGCGCTTTCCCCAAAAGGGGTGCAGGCCTCCCCTTTTTTTTTTTTTCCTTTTTCTGCTTGAAACCCTGTTTTTTTTCCCTATCAGAGTGGCTTTTTTTTAAACAGAATTTTGCCAGGGTCAACCCCCCTTGTTCCCGTGGGACCTCGGTTTATGTCTCATCCGAAAGGACTAGCACTCAAAACCCCCCCACTCGGGTCTAATGGCGGGGGGGGAAAGGGGTTTTGGGGCCCCCAAACGGGGTAAAAAACCACCGCAAAAACCCGACCCGGATTTTTTTGCTTTTCTAGGCAAGGTTGCGTTCCCACCAAAACCCAAACCGATCCACTCTCATATTTTAAAAAAAAAAAAAAAATTTTATATTTTTATATTATATTTAAAAATTTTAAATTTTTAATAATAAAAATTTAATAAAAATTTAAAAATAATAATAAAAATTAAATAAAAATAATGATGATGTTGTTTGTTGATGATGATGTTTAAAGAAGAAAAAAAACAAGAACAAGAAAAAATTAAATGGGAAAGGGGTTTCTTTTAAAAGGAAATGTATTTTAATTTAAAAACTAACGTCCAAAAAAAAGAAAAAAATCCAACAAAATTTGGGGAAAATGCTTTTTTCATGTGCCCCCCCCCCCCCCTTCCATTTGCACGGCACACGCCCCGGGGAGTAAAGTTGGTGTGTGTGTGTGGTGGTGTGTGTGTGTGTGTGTGTGTTTTGTGGGTTGTTTTGTTTTGGTGTGGAGGGGGGGGGGGGAAATTGAGGTAGGGTTTGAAACATATTTTTTTTGACAAATGGAACCAAGACCCTTTGGGTTCTCTCTCTCCTTCTCCCCCTTCTCTCTCTCTCTCTCTCTCCCCTCTCTCTTCTCTCTCTTTTAAAAGGCATAATTTTGCATTTTATTTCGGGGGGGGAAAGCACCCACACCACACACACACACACCCCCACACCCACCCACCTTTTGCACACTTTTTGTGTTACACCCCCCGATTTTTCATTAAATGTAAAACGATTTTTCACCCCAAATACCCCCACCGCGCGCCCCTCGCGCGCGCGCCACACCAAACACCCCACACACACACACACACACACACACACACACACACAAAAAATAATAAACGAGGGATATAATCCATGCCCCAACCCATGCACAAAAAAAAAATGCCCCCAAAAAACATTTTTTGGGCAAAAGTGGCAGTTCAAATAA
>JASPKP010007955.1:5000-12141 GCA_030674155.1 Stramonita haemastoma | reverse complement strand
GTCCTATGTTGATTTGTTGCCTATTTGGGGTTTTTGGCCCTTTCTTGTTGAAAACCCCAAACTTTTCCCTCGGGTTTTTTTCAGTTTTTTAACGTTGGTTAGGACATTTTGCCATGGCCACCCATTTTCCCTAAAAAAAAAAACCACTAAGTTCATAAGGTGGGGTTTAAAAATTATACAGCGATAATTTTTTTTTTAACATCCAGTCGCCGTGTGTATGCCGTTTTTGTAAATTTTCTTCGGCACTGTCTGCTGAAGAAATACGTGTACCTTTTTAAATGCCGTTTCAGAAACACATCCAGTAACTGAAATAAAAACTACAAGTAACCATATGAAAAATATTGTGGATATTTTTCCTTTTTTTTTTTTTTTTTTTTTACAGAATTGGGAAGACATTTTTTCCCGTAAGCTACACCACGTTGTTTTACATACCTTTTCTCTGGAATCTGTGGCCATGATGATGGTAGGGAAGGGAGACTGAAGAGCAGAGTGCTGATCTTCCTCCCTCAGGGATGCTGCTGCAGGCATTTCATGTTGAGGTTTGTGTGGTCCTTGATGTTGAGGTTTGTGTGGCCCTTGATGTTGAGGTTTGTCTGTTCCGTGTTGACGTTTGTCTGGTCCTTGATGTTGAGGTTTGTGTGGTCCTTGATGTTGAGGTTTGTGTGGTCTATGTTGAGGTTTGTGTGGTCCTTGATGCTGAGGTTTGTGTGGTCCTTGATGCTGAGGTTTGTGTGGTCCTTGATGTTGAAGTTTGTGTGGTCTATGTTGAGGTTTGTGTGTCCTTGATGTTGAGGTTCGTCTGGTCCTTCTTGTTGCAAACCCAACTCTTCCTCTGGTGTCTGTGATGTCAGCTGTCTTGTAACGTTGGTTAGGACATGTTGCCATGGCCACCCAGTTTTACCTAAACAAAAAAACCACGTAAGTTCATAAGGTAGGTGAAAAATTATACAGCGATATATTTTTTTTAAATCTCAAAGTATGAAAATGTACACCCATGTTATGACAATGACAGTTTTACTCGTTTCTATTCTAAAGCAGTGTAAAATAACTTCACAACTGAACTGAATTCAAATAAATTGAAAATTGAATTGAATACCACTTCCAGTCACAGCATATTAATCTGCGGGCAATTTGGGCTTCTGTCTCAGGGGTGAGTGCGTTGCCACAAGAGCAGTACCACTCCAAAAAATGTCCTTTTAAAAAAAAGTGTATTAGTTTCCCTATGAGAAAGGCTTTATTCTACAGAATTTTGCTGGAGATCTCTTTCTTGGTGTCGTGGGTTCTTTTACGTGCGCTGAATGTGTGCTGCATGCAGGACCTTGTTTACCATCCGTTCCGAAAGACTTGTATGCAGGCCACCACTCACAGTCTAGTGGACGGGATAAAGTTTCGGGCAATAAACGGGGATCAGTCTCTAGACCATCGATCCTCCCAATTACCAGTAATGGACATTAATGACATCATTGATAGAAGCTGTAGTAAAAGATTCATATCCTCCAGTCTCTAACACACGAATAATGCCATGCAACGTTTTATATTCAGATATCAAATTATTTACGTATTTACTTATTGTCCACATTTTTCTGTCAAGATAAAGCCAAACCCAACTCATGAATGTAGAGTCAAGCAAACTTAACTGTGCTGATAAAAATGTTTAATATCAGCAAGTGCAAAAATTAACTACAATAACAACAACACGTTAAAACTTGTTCCGTCTTCGGGAAGAGTAGACCGTTCTGTGGCGGTAGGAACGGATGATAAAAAACACACACAAAAAAAAGCCACATGCACACAGGTGTGTTTAGACATTATTCTTGAAGTCGGAAAGCGACAACCTTAGCGGTGAGCAAAAATGGTCGCATATGCAAAATTTCATCTTCAGTCAACCTCAGAGCGTGAACCTCGGAACGAAAAAAAATTGTAAAGATGATAAAATTCACAATTACCACAGGCAAAAACCACATCGTTCCATTTAACATTATTGTCAGTTCTCTTGTGATCACATCAGAACTGCTCTGCTAAAACTTTCAGCAAGAAAATGCATAAACATGTCTTAAAACACAAGATGTCCATTCGCACTTTTTGATGTAAAGATGCTTACCTGCCTACCATTTAATATTAGGATCGTTTATCCAAAATATCTTTCTTTGTCTATTTCTCAATTCTACAGCACTGTTTGACAATATTGAAAAAGAAAAAAAATCAGCTGTAGGAAAAAGGGGAGTATCTCGACATTTTTCCCATTTCAAGCATTAACATAATTATGAGTAAGAGTTTACGCTTTTTTTAGGGGGGGGGGGGTGTTGGGGAGGGGTTAAGATCTTAAGCTCGCACTAAAAACCTTCCCTTAACATCTTGCTTTAACGTCCTAATCAAAAACAATCTTGCCTTGAAAGTCTGGATGTGTTGTGTTTGTGTGTGTGTGTGTGTGTGTGTGTGTGTGTGTGTGTGTGTGGTGTGTGTGTGTGTGTGTGTGTGTGTTGTTTGAAGGATGCGTATTTGTGACAGTACGAAACCATTTTGGTTCACACACAGCTGTTTCAATCAGTTTTCAAAACCACGCAATAGGCCTGGTTGGTTTATGACACAACTACACTAGATCAGACTCTCAGCCTGGTCCTTGTGAATGGGCCAAATCACTCCTACACTCAAGATTAACATTTCTTGGCAGCAGTTGTCATGAAATTCACAAAGCAGGGATTTCCCCTAAGTTTTAAAATAAATAAGGAAGATTGAAGGCTGAAACACTTGTTTGAAGGGGGCTTCTCCTCTGAGGACTCTCTCTGCTGCCATGCTCTACGCAAGTTTCTTACCACTATCGATACCTAATGGCCTACTTACTAAGTAGCTACTTCTAAATAAAAATTACTCACCAGTGCTGCTCTTCATCATAGTCTTTCTATAAAAAAGACAAAGGCAAAAACGGTGATGTTCAAAATCCCACATTTTGCTTTCCCAGCTGTTCAAGTGGTCCACACTGCATGCAGATGTCAGGCCGTTTGAAATGGCAAGAGAAAAAAGAAAAGAAAAGAAAGAAACAAATCAACTCACAGAGACACGATTTGCACGTGTGTGTTGTGTCGCTAAATGTGTTTTCTGTCCCTAGCTGGAGTAAGACCTTCAATTGCAAAAACCTGGTCTTAACAATGTAACTGGAAATTATTTCTGAACTGCCGGGCACTTCGTTTTCTATCAATACACTTGAAAAACCCACCCAAAATGATGGCCATAAAAAGATACTTTTTATAAGATAAAAGCTATGTGGGGACTGCAAACTCAAAACATGTACAAGACTCCTTGACTTACAGAGGACAATCTGTTGTTCTATTGATATGCACGTTCACAAGAAGAATTTCAGATTTAGATTTGTTTGTTTTGTAATTTGCAGTCTGTGCATCGAACAGCCCATCTAGTAAAGGAAAGGGGAGGTTGTTTCAAAACCCAGGGAGAAGTTCTTACCTCTCTTGAGCATATTCATTTTAGGATATAGACCACTTTACACACAACACATGCACAACAATGTTCAGTTCAAGGTATTGTTCAGCCACTCACGAATGTTTAACCATTTGGGTTTTTCTTTAAACAAAGGCTTATTTTGAGTGGTGGATGTGTAGGCTACTTTCAACAACGTTCCTGCTGACTGTTTCTCTGTCTGTCTCTGTCTCATACATATATATCAGAGCATATTATGCATGTATTCAGTGGGGGGGGGGGGGGGGGGGGGGGAGATGCGTGCGAGCGTGCGTCGGTGTATGTGTGTGCGTGCTACATGTGTTGTTAGGACAGTACGCGTCAGTACAACATGAGAATTTATGTGATGAAGAGGAAAAATGAATTAAAAAGATTAATGATGCTGAAGCAGATCTCTTAGAAAACAAAACCACTCAAACAAAGAGACCAGATCTTAGGTGTATTAAAGAAATGACTGCATCTTAGGCCCAGTGCATTCGTTCGTATCTACACCTCGTATCATGTTTAAGAGCACATTGCCCAGAATACCTACAGGCGTACTGGTCATACGTCTGAAAGTGCGCCCATAAATGATCCTCATCATTATCATGTTGCTTTGAACTTTTGGACCGCAGTGTTATTCTATTTTTTGTGTGTTCGTGTGGCAACTGCCCTGCGCTGAGCTGTGCTGTGGTGCATCAATTGTATATTTTCATTGATATTATGTATAATACTATGTATTGTTGCCTACACTTTACCAGCTTTCCTTCCGACAGATTCGCTAGATTCAAGCCAGGCTGTTCTCTTTGTGGCTGTGGTATCACCACAAGAACAGCACCACCCATTTTAAAGATGTTAGTAAAGTGTGTATGCCTACAGTAGAAAACTCTCTTGGTGCCGTGGGCTCTGTTACTGCACAAAAGTCGGGGTAGGATGGGACTCCAACCGGCCTTTTGTCATATCTTATTTATCTGCCCCTTATTTTTGAGGGTGTGTATGGGCAGGCACACCTGTATTTGTGACACTGCACCACATTAGGAGTCGCATTGCACCAGAGGTCAGTTTTTAGTTATTGGCATGTTAATAAGATGGCTATATGATACCAAAAAACAAATTGAAAATCGGACAGTTCTATCAAGTTATTACAACTGCAGGAAATGGCAAAATGAGAAATTGACAAGTTAGTAGGTGGCCAGAATGAGGACTTGGCTATTTTCAAAACACGTTTAAAGACAAAAGGAAAAAAAATTATGACTTGATATTTCACTTCAATGTAAAATAAGTGCTAGAGTTTTATAATCAATAAAAATCTCAAAATCCACACAACCTCACCCCCACCTGCCCAAAATGTCCCCTAGCAGAAAAGTGGGTTATGTGCTAAGCGACTCATTTCGTGGTGAAGCGTCACATTTGTGTTAGCCTTTTTTGTGTGTGGCAACAGCCCTGCACTGTGTTGTGATGCATCATATTGTAGATTATGATTAATATTATGTGTTACACTATGCAAACTGGACCAGCATTTGTTCCGACGGACATGCTGCATTCGCCAGGCAGTTCTCTTTGGGGCTGTAGTATTGCCACAAAAGCAGCGCCACTCATATCAAAGATGCTAGTAAAGTCTGTGTGCCTACAGTAGATCACTCTCATGGTGCTGTAGAGTCTGTTACTGCGCAAAAGTTGGGGTATGATGGGACTGAAAAATAGCTGTTTGTCACATCTTCTCTAGATGTAAGGGCTTGTTTTTGAGGGTGTGTATGCTGGTGCCCTAGCATGTATTTGTGATTGCTGTGTGTGTGTTCGCCTGTGAACACGACCCTACATTGTGCTGTGCTGCAATTATTTAGTCAAAATTTTATGTAAAACTGTCTATTGTTGTATACACTGTACCAGCTTTGTTCCGTCATACTGTATTCGCCAGGATGCCTCTTTGGGGCTGTGGTGCCACTACAAGAACAGCGCCACCCCAACAGCCACCATGGCACAGTGGTTAAGAGCCGGTAAGGTGAGCCCAGCGATGTCTGTTCCTGTCCAGTTTGCATACTGGGTCTGAATGTGTCATCCATGCCACTAAACAGAGCTGATCTTCTCTCCTGAAAGAGATACATAGGGTTTTGATGACCCTATGTACAAGATGGGTGTTTGTTCGCATAAGGGATCTGGGCTTCATGTAGCGTCATCTAGACGACTTCATGGGAATTTGGATCAGGATCATTTGAAATGCATTACATTGTGTTGCATTGCACCGAATGGATTTCCATTATTTGGTATTGTATCATACTGTATTGTTTGCTTTATGTTGCATTGTACTGCAGTACATTGTATTGTTGGCCACTGGCAGTACCTTGAGCTGATCTTTCTCTGAGTGGACATATTTGATATCCAATCTCTGTTTGCACCTCGGAAACACGGCACAATTATACGGTTTGGGATGTGATTTTTATGTAGAGGTTTCCACCGTGAAGTCGAAGTGCATGCAACAGAACGTTTTCAATCACTACCCAAGAAAACAGAGCATCCACAATTCACAGGTGTGTCTCTAAATAGAAACACAACTCTGATTGTCGCCCCTGATCACATGGGAGATAATCTACTTACCACCCCATCACACACACACACACACACACACACACACACACACACACACACACACACACACACACATATATATATATATATATATATATATATATATATATATATATACACATATATATATATATATATATATATATATATATATATATATATATATATATATATATATATATATATGACACCACCTGGCTATAAAACTCGGTCTTTCCCTAGACTCTCTCGTGGAGGTGGCATTGCCATCATCTACAAAGACACACTGCACCCAGCTCTTTCTTTCTGTCACTCTCTCCCTTTCTCACCTGCATCCTTTGAAGTCTGTGAACTCAACCTCAGCTTACCCGGCCACTCTATAACTTTCTGCTGTCTGTACCGTCCACCTCCTAGCTGTAAAAACAATCTGACATCTTCCCTTTTTTATCAAGAATTCCAGTCACTCCTGGATCATTACAGCCTTTCTCCCAAGAAACTTATCATTCTCGGCGACTTCAACTTTCACTTTGACAACCAGTCCTGTCCTGATGTCAAGCGTCTTTCTCTTTCTCTGTGTAACCACTCTCTTTCCCAGCTGGTCAAGGAGCCAACACACAGGTCAGGTCATATCTTAGACTGGCTCATTACTGATCTTTCACTTAATCTCGTCACATCTGTGTCCGTCACTAATGAACTGCTTTCCGATCATTCTGCCATTCTCTTCTGTCTCAACATCACTAGGCCTATCAAAAAGAAGAAGCGCGTCACCCGTGGTAATCTCAAGGCAATTGACATTCAAACGTTCTCTTCTCAAGCTGCCAAACACCTATCACAATCCCCCGAACATACTGACCCTTCTGAACATTACAATACTGTTTTAAGCCAACTGCTCGATGAGCACGCCCCCCCACTGATGTTATTCTGCCTGATAGGCACTGTGCCCCATGGTGTACCCATGACATTCTGGTTGCAAAGCGCAAACGCCGACAACTTGAGCGAAAATGGCGAAAAACAAAAACAGACATCAACAAACAGCTCTTCCATAAACAAATAAACAGAGTCAAAACCTTAATCCACTCAGCGAAGACAAACTATTACTCTGCTCAAGTTCTTGATGCCACGTCCA
>JASPKP010007954.1:7500-12141 GCA_030674155.1 Stramonita haemastoma | reverse complement strand
TAGTACGTAAAATACTCTTTGTTTTTTTTGTGCTTTTAAAAAGGACATGGGGGTTTAAATGAGTCCAAGTAATAAAATCTGTTGATATTTTTTTGGGAAGTTTGAAGTCAGTCTGTGGGGGTTTATATCACAACAATAAAGGATCGTTAGGGAGCTTGATTTTAATAGTACAAGTTTTAGTGCTCTTTTATATAACCGATGAATGAATTTTGAATTAGTTTCACTGCAGTTGTCCCAAAGAGATGAGGCTTGGTCAACTATAGGCAAAATATGTCCACAAAAAAGAGTTTGCGTGAATGACTATCCAGAAAGTGTTTTTTTTTAACTGACGTACCTTGTTTGTAAGACGTTTTCCTAGTGCCATCACATGGTCTGTCCAAGTAACATTTTTGTCAATAATTACACCCAGAATTTTGTATGAGTCAAATTCTTCAATACGTTTTTGATCTATCAACAGAGGTTGAATTTTACTTTTCATTTTTTTTGTCTCTTTTGTCTTGCTAGTACGTACATACTCTTTGTTTTTTTTGTGCATTTAAGGACATGTGGTTTAAATGAGTCCAAGTAATCAATCTGTTGATATTGTTTTGAAGTTTGAGAGTCAGTCTGTGGGGGTCAGTATCACAACAATAAAGGGATGTGTCATCAACAAACATTTCACAGCTACAATCTGAAAATAAGGGTAAGTCGTTTACCTATATTGAGAACAAAAGAGGACCCAATATTGATCCTTGTGGTACACCATGTTTAATAGATATTAGTTCTGATATTTGATTATCTGCAGTTACCAGTTGCTGTCTGTCTGACAAAAAAACTTTTTAAAAGATTGATTATTTCAGTTGTTAGTTTATATAGGTGAAGTTTATGCACTAGCAAGGAGTGCTTAATTACATCAAATGCTTTTTCGAAGTCCACAAAAATTAGACCTGTATACTTATTTTCATTTACGTTGTGTAAGAGACTGTCTGTAAGTTGAGTTAGAGCTGTGTTACAAGAATAGTTCTTACGAAAGCCTGACTGATCTTCATTTATTAGATTGTTGTTAACAAATTAGAAATATACAGATTTTTGGATGTGTTTTTCAATGGGTTTAGATAATACAGTTAAGATTGAAACTGGTCTGTAATTTGAAGGACAAGAAGAATCTCCAGATGTGTGGACTGGTATGACTTTTGCCTTTTTAAATATGAGATTAAAGTTGTTTTTCTCTATGCACAAATTATATAAATATGTCAGTGTTTCAACTATAATAGGACCAGAAAGTTTCAATATTTTTCCATCCAGATTGTCAAGATCACGTGTTCTGGAATTTTTTTTTTGAGAGATAGGCTTTCCAACACATCTTTGACTGTTCTTGGCAGTAATCCAAACGGGAGTTTAATTTCTTTTCATTCAATATATTGTTCTAAGTAATGTAGATCATTTTCATTTGACTTATCACATGATATGGCTTTAGTAGCAATGTTTGAAAAATGGGTGTTCAATTCATCAGCTGTTATGTCTTTAACTGTCTTTTGACTTTTTGATATTGGTCTATTACATAAAATATTAATGGGTTTCCATACCTGGCGAGAGTCGGTAGTTGTGATAAACAGTTTTTGAAAGTAATCACGGTTTGATCTCCGTTTTAGTGAAGTTACTTTGTTTCTTTGTATTTTAAACTCCTCTTTTGAGCCATGGGTTTTCAAATAATCTCTTAAGCGCATTTCAGACTTTATGTCTTTTGCTATCCAAGGAGGTTTAATTTTTTTTCTTTAACTCCTTTTTTTTGGTGAAGGGGGCATGTGTATGGGGTGCTTAAGGAGAGGTGGTACCTTTGTAAACCTGGCAGTAGCATCCCTCGAGATGGACGGGAGAACTGGTCCTCACTTGGCACTCAACTCTCACTTCTGGGTCCGGGTCCTTAACCCACCCACACCCCAGTAACCGCTTCTACTGGCGGGCGAAACGTTGTGAGGGGCTGGTGCATTCTTAATCACCAGTAGGAGTCTTGGAGAGGAGATGGGCGCCACCAAGCTTCCTCAAGCCCACTGCAAGGACATGATGAGAAAAGCAAAACAGAAACACATGCCGGATCAGTCGAGGCCCGGATCAACAACGACCGCGCTACCCACTGCAAGCCTCCAGGGTGGGAGTGACAAGTGTGCCACTGGAGCAGAACCAACCCTAAAGCTTCCAGCTAAAGGGGTAACCATTGGTACATGGAATGTTAGGACTCTGTACCAAACAGGAAGAGTACAGGAACTCACACATGAATTACAGAGGTATAAATGGGACATCCTAGGGCTTGCGGAAGTCAGATGGATTGGCTTTGGAGAAACAACCACGCAAGACGGCCACAAGATATGGTACAGTGGAGATGAGAAACTACACCAACACGGAGTAGGCTTCATTGTCAGGAAAGAGATTGTGTCAAGCATCATCAACTGCACACCAATATCCAGCAGACTCATCTCAATCAGAGTCTCTGCAAAACCCCAGAATCTCACCATCATCCAAGTGTATGCTCCAACATCTGACTACGATGATGACCAGATAGAAGAATTCTATGAAGAACTTGAAAACGTCATCTCCAAAACGCCCCAAAAAGACATCCTTATTGTGGAAGGCGATTGGAATGCTAAGGTGGGACCTGATGCCTATGACACCTGGGCAGGAACCACAGGACGCTTTGGACTGGGAGAAACAAATGGCAGAGGACAGCGGCTGCTGGAATTCGCAAAGAAGCACAAACTAACTCTGGCTAACACACTCCACCCTCACAAGCCATCTAGAACATCAACCTGGCACTCACCAAATGGTCTGATTCATAATCAAATCGATTACATTCTGTCACCCCAAAGATTCAAATCCAGCATAAACAAGGCAAATACAAGAACATTCCCAGGAGCTGACATTGGCAGTGACCACGACTTTGTACTTACCACCATCAGGCTGAAACTGAAAGCAAAACAACAGCCAAAAGCCCACGCATAAGATTCGACCTGGAAAAACTCAAAGACCCAACAGTGGTTGAGATCTTCCAAGCCAACATTGGAGGAAAGTTCGCCGCACTCACAGCCATTGACAATGATGTGAACACACTAGCCAACAACATCAAAGAAGTGCTAACGACAGCAGCAGAAGAAACATTAGGCAGAAGCAGAACAAAGAAACAACCCTGGGTGACAAATGAGGTTCTTGACCTCTGCGACAAAAGAAGAGAACTTAAGAAGCAAAAGTTCACAAGTCAAGAAGCCAAAAACAAGTACATGGATAGCCACAGAGAAGTGAGGAAAAAGATGAGAGAAGCCAAAGAAGCGTGGATAGAAGAACAATGCAACAACATCGAAGATGAAATGGCCAAGGGAAACAGCAAAACAGCTTACAACACCCTGAAAGCACTAACTAAAACCACACAGCCTAAAGCCTCTGTTATTGAAGACAAAGAAGGAAATCTTTTAACGAAAAACAATGCCATCCTCCAACGCTGGACATAATACTGTGAGGGATTGTATAACTACCCACTACGCCCAGATACCAACATAGTTTCTGACAAACCCCCTGAACACCAAGATAAAGACCCACCAATACTAAGGTGTGAAGTAGACACAGCTCTTAAACAATTGAAGAAGGGGAAGTCCCCTGGAATCGATAACATCCCAGCTGAACTCATAAAAAATGGAGGGAATGAAACAGCAAGGCGATTCACAGATCTTTGTCAGAAGATCCACGACACCAAAGAATGGCCAAAAGAATGGACACAGTCTCTTGTAATACCCCTGCCAAAGAAAGGAAACCTCAAGCAATGTCAGAACTACAGAACCATCAGTCTCATAAGCCATCCTAGCAAGATCATGCTGCAGGTAGTCCTCAACAGACTGAAAAACCAAGCAGAAAAACTCCTGGCAGAAGAACAAGCGGGCTTTAGACCAAAACGCAGCACAATGGAACAAATTTTCAACCTGAGAATTCTGATAGAGAAGCATCTCCAACACCAAAAAGACTTGTACCACAATTTTTATAGACTTCAAAAAGGCCTTTGACAGGGTATGGCATGACGGCCTCTGGCAAGTACTCAGGCACTTCAACATTGACAACTGCCTAATTGAAGTCATCAAGGCTCTGTACGAGAATGCAAGAAGTGCAGTTTTCATGAACAATCACGTGGGCGAGTTCTTCAAGACCACGGTTGGAGTCCGCCAGGGCTGCCTTCTCTCACCTGTACTCTTCAACCTCTTCCTCGAAAACATCATGACAGAGACACTGCAAAACCACCACACTTCCATCTCCATTGGTGGAAGACCCCTTTGCAACCTCAGATTTGCAGATGACATTGACCTCATGGGCAGCAGCAAACAAGAACTGCAAATCCTCACAGACAGTCTAACAGATCGAGCGAGCGCATACGGCATGGAGGTCAGTACAGAGAAATCGAAGATCATGGTCAACAGCGCGAGTAATGACAGCACGGAAATAAAGATGAATGGAGAAATATTGGAAGAGGTGAGCCAATTCAAATACTTAGGCTCCATACTAACAAAAGATGGCACATCAAACAATGAGGTGAAAGCTCGCATTGCAACAGCAACATCTGCTCTAGTCAGACTCCAGAGGATCATCAGAAGCAACAACATCAGCTTCTGCACCAAATACCACCTT
>JASPKP010007954.1:0-2500 GCA_030674155.1 Stramonita haemastoma | reverse complement strand
CAAGTTCTTACATCTCATTTCACACAATAACAAACATATTCTTTCATATCATTCCACAAAATCACAAACATTATCTTCCATTTCATTCCACACAATTGCATACATTATCTTTCATCACATTTCACATGATCACAAATATCTTCTTTCTTCCCAATCACATGGTAACCACACACATCATCTTTCATGCCATTCATTTCCTCATAGACATCACCACCTTTCATCTCATCCACATCGTCACAATCACCATCTTTCATCACATCCACATCATCACAATCACCACCTTTCATCGAATCACATCCACATCATCACAATCACCATCTTTCATCATATCCACATCATCACAATCACCATCTTTCATCACATTTACATCTTTAGATCATTGTCTTTCATCGCATCCAAATCATTACAATCACAACGTTTCATTTCATCCACATCACCACAATCACAACCTTTCATCTTATCCGCATCTTACCAATCGCAACCTTTCATCACATCCACATCATCACAATCACCATATTTCATCACATCCACATCGTCCCAATCACCACCTTTCATCACATCCACATAATTACAATCACCACCACTGCTGTCAGTTTCCCCCACTTTCAGCTCCTCTCAGCTGCTAATTAATCCATCTCATCCCAGCCCAGATACGGCCAACTGGTACTCATTATTGCAGGAGCTGACCACACTTGGGACTAGGTAAAAGGAAAAGGTACAAGGTAAATGTGTCCCATAACTTGGACGGTCGTTGGGGAGCGAGGCATCAGAGGCCTCAGCTTTTCTAGGGGCCAGCTTGTTGAGGGAGGCGCCCATCTCCTCTCCCACGCTACTTTACCTTCCCTGACCCTAAAGAGGGCAGGTACCCATCTACAGCTGGGTGAACTGGGGGGACTGTACGGAAGTCAAGGTGCACAGTCACTCTTCCAACTGGTAACCACACTCCACGCTGCTTAACTTGACTTGGGGAAAGCCAACTCTCTGACCACTGAGCGATCCTGCCCCCAAAAGGAAAGGGCGTGCTGAATATGTCACCCTGAATTGAGTGATGTTGGATTTGTGGGCTGTGTCACCTTTCATCACATCCACATCATCACAATCACAACTTTTCATCTCATTTATCACGTCACAATAGCCATAGCACTCTGTCATTCCATTCATAATATCAGAACATAACTAGTTACATGTTCTTTCATCAAGCGAAAACATCAGTGTTTGTTTATCTGTCTGTGTTGTGTTGTTCCATACCAATGTTTTGATCACTCTTTGGAGAAAGAAGGCAGTGGCTGTCACATACGGACATGTCTATCATGCATTCATAGTCAGTCTGATTGGCATGGAATAAACTTTGTGGGGTAGACAAATACAGACTTGAAGGATGCTAAAGTCTGTTTACTTGCCTTGTCTTCCCAGATTTTCCTGTGCCTGCAGATTTCTTTTAATCTCTGTTCATCGGATATGGACACTTCCGTTCAAAGGTCGATTCCCACCAAACTATCTCCCCCACATGAAATTGAGATGGCTGGGACAAGCTCTGGGCTGTGTCTGGCTAACTTCTGCAACTTGCATGCTCACTCCCTGCTGTCAAGTGATCCTACATGCTCATCCCCGCGCTGTCACGTGATCTTGCATGTACTGCACTGTCACGTGATTTTGCATGGTAACCCCAGTGCTGTCAGGTGATCTTGCATGCTCACCCCAGTGCTGTCACGTGATCTTACATGCTCACCCCACGGCTGTCACGTGATCTTGCATGCTCAACCATGTGCTGTAACGTGATCTCACGTGCTCACTCCCTGCTGTCAAGTGATATCACTTGCTCACCCCCATACTTTCGTGTGAACTCGTGTGAACTCGCATGCCCCTCCGTGCTGCTCACGTGATCCAAGCCATTGACATTTGAAGTAGGCTCCAGCACAGCCTTGAAACGTTTGCCTATTAGCAGTACATTTCAAATGGTTAAGCCTGATGTCCTTGATATTACCTATATTTCTCGTAAGTGTTACATGATAAAGTATTCTACTTGTATCAACTTGATTCAAAATCAGCAATATGAATCAGGTTTTTTTTTAATCCCTTATTCTTAAATATGCAAACTGTTTCTATACTACTCCCCCCTCTCCTCCTGCCCTACCCCTTCTCTTGTTGAATCTACAAAAGAGCAGAATTAATTCTGTTTCATTGCAGATAACCCCCCCCCCCCCTTTCAGGCACTAACAAAAAGAAGTAGTTCTATAGCTATCTCGTTCATATTGCCCATGAAAGCTTCATCATGACTGACAATCTATTTCATGTGTCAAAACTCACACAAATATCATAAGCCACCCACAAAACATAATTGGTGTCATAAAAAACATAATAACAATAACACCTGAAATCTACCTAATGAGATAGACAAGTTTACAACCATAAGAAAAGAGCATCCATTTCAAATCTTAAGCTAACCAACCATCTAGCATCTAGCATATAGTACTTAGCCCAAACATGAAACATTGTTCAC
>JASPKP010007953.1:0-12143 GCA_030674155.1 Stramonita haemastoma | reverse complement strand
AAATAAAAAATAAAAAAAATTTTTAATGGTTTTTCCCCCGACGGGTTATTTAAAAAGGGTATGTACATAGTAGCAGGCACTCAGCGATTTGGGGGGGGGGAAAGGGGACAGGGGGGAAGAAAAACAAGAAGAACGAGAACAAGAAGAAACCCCAAAAAAGAATTGAAAAAAAAAAAACAAAAAAGGTGAGAAGAAGAAAAAGGAAAAGAATTGCAAAGAAGGAATGAAAAAGAAAGAATGCAAAAAAAGAAAAATTTGCGAAGAATGCGAAAATGGAAGAAGAAAAACGCGAAGAAGACTGCAAGAAGACGCGAAGAAGACTGCGAAAAAGGGAAGAAAGAAAAAGAAGAAGAAGAAGAAGAAGAAAAGAAAAAAAGAAAAAAGAACAAGAACAAGAACAAGAACAAGAACAAGAACAAGAACAAGAAAAAAGAACAAGAATGCAAAGAAGGAGAAGAAGAAGAAGAAGAATGCAAAGAATGCGAAGAATGCGATCAAGAATGCGAAGAAGAATGCGAAAAAGAAGAATGCGAAGAATGCGAAGAATGCGAAGAATGCGAAGAAGAAGAAGAAGAAGAAGAAGAAGAAGAAGAAGAAGAAGAAGAAGAAGAAGAAGAAGAACAAGAAGAAGAACAAGAACAAGAACAAGAACAAGAAGAAGAAGAAGAAGAAGAAGAAGAAGAAGAAGAAGAAGAAGAAGAACAACAACAACAACAACAAGAGCAAGAACAAGAAAAACAAGAACAAGAGCAACAAGAAGAAGAAAAACAAGAACAAGAACAAGAACAACAAGAAGGACAGAGGCAGAGAGAGAGAGAGAGAGAGGAGAGAGAGAGAGAGAGAGGAGAGAGAGAGAGAGGGGAGAGAGAGAGAGAGAGAGAGAGAGAGAGAGAGAGAGAGAGAGAGAGACAGAGACAGAGACAGAGACAGACAGACAGACAGACAGACAGACAGACAGACAGACAGACAGACAGACATAACCGAAATACGGCAGACATGTCAAAAGACTTGACCAGAAAGAACCGTCATGAACATTACAGTTCTCATCACTACATCCACTCCAGCATAAAGATAAGAGTGACAAGTACTGGACAAGACAGCAAGGCTGGAGAGAGAGAGAGTGTGTGTGTGTGAGAGAGAGAGAGAGAGAGAGAGAGAGAGAGAGAGAGAGGAGAGAGAGAGAGAGAGAGAGAGAGAGAGAGAGGAGAGGAGAGAGAGTAGAGAGAGAGAGAGAGAGAGAGAAAGGGAGGGAGGGAGGAGAGAGAGAGAGAAAGGGAGGGGAGGGGGAGAGAGAGAGAGAAAGGGAGGGAGGGAGGGAGAGAGAGATCAAATCAAAATTTTATTTCCAGATGGTACATTGAGTAAGCAATAAATCTGCTTTTTTCATCAAGCCATCTATCTAGCAAAAAAATAATAAAAAAATAAAGAGAGAGAGAGACAGAGACAGAGACAGAGAGACAGAGACAGAAAGACAGAGAGAGACAGAGATTGTAGGGGAAAGTAATTCGAACCTGAAAAGAGAGTCAGGAAAAAATTGTCTAACAAAACTTGCTGGCTCTTCACAGCCGTTGTGACTGAGAGGATTGGTGTTAAAGGCTTACTGTTCTCACTGATAGAGTGCTGCTGTATGGTGGGTTGATAAAAAAATGTACACACACACATACACATATGTGTGTGTGTGTGTGTGTGTGTGTGTGTGGTGTGTGTGTGTGTGTGTGTGTGTGTGTGTGTGTGTGTGTGTGTAGCCTACTTGAAAAAGTGAATCTTACAGTGCATTATTATCATTATCAGTAGTAGTAGTAGTAGTAGTAGTAGTAGTAGTAGTAGTAGTAGTAGTAGTAGTAGTAGTAGTAGTAGTAGTAGTAGTAGTAGTAGTAGCAGTATCATCATCATTGTTATGTGTTGTTATTTTTTATTGTTACTTACTTCTCCTCCTCCTCCTCTCTCCTCCTCCTCCTCCTCCTCCTCCTCTCCTCCTCCTCCCTCCTCCTCCTCCTCTCCTCCTCCTCTCATCATCCATCATCATCATCGTCGTCGTTATCGTTATTATTATTATTATTATTATTATTATTATTATTATTATTATTATTATTATTATTATTATTATTATTATTATTATTATTATTATTATTATCATAATATTTTCTTTACTTCCTTTTGAGTTTATTTTGTTGTTATTATTTGAAACAATGTTGTTGCTAAGTATATTTTGGGTGGTTTTTGTTCTTGTTGTATTTTGCTTGTGTGTTTGCTATTTCATTTTTGTTCGTTTCTCTGTTTTTGTTTAGTCGGTCTTTTGTGTGCTAGATAGATGGCTTGATTAAAAAAAAAAGCTAATTTATTGCTTATTTCAATGTACCATCTGGAAATAAAATTTTGACCTTGACTTTGACTTTGACACAACACAAACACCCGCATAGTTACATCACTGCCTTTGTTGTGAATTTATGCAAAGAATTCCCTCTTTTCTATCCCCCTCTCTCTTTCTGCCTTGTTCCTTTTCTTCCTGTCACCTCCTTCTTGTCTATTCTCTGCCTTCTTGGTCCAGTCTCCCGCCTTTTTTTACCAGAATAACTTCAAAGATAATTTTATTCTACGCCGAAGTCAGATTTTTATTTGTTTATTCATTTACTTATTTATTTTATTTTATTCTTTTATATCGAGGATAATGGGATAAGCACAAGTGTGCTTTTTTTTTTTTTACATCCAGTCCCCGTGTGTATGCAGTTTTGTAAATGTCATCTGTTCCCACCGCCACACGATGGCCTCTTCTTACGAAAAGCGGAACAGGATTTAACGTGTGCACGAGATGTTCTGCGTGCGTTCACACACAGGGCGTCGGTTTATAGTCTCATCCGAGGGACTTTGGGAGAAAGTGGAGGCAGTACTGATGTTACCTCCAGGAGAAAAATCTCCTCGAACGGGAATCGAACTCGGGTCGTCAAATTGCGAGCGCAATGTTCTGACCACAAGGCTATCCCGTCCCCCCCCCCCCCCCCCCCCCCCCCCCTCGTGCCGGGTCTGACTTGTCAGGCGCTTAACGGCAGCATAACGCATTTTCGCTCATAGGACAGACAACAATAGTTGCTGTCTGAGCATTCCACGAAGAAGAAGACTATGACCTTTACCAGGGGAACCTGCAGTCTTTCATTTCATTTCGTCATCGATCATGACTGAAAGCAATCTCATAAAATAAACGGAGTATCACGCCAGCTTCTGGGCCAGTCTCTCATGAAAGCAAACACGATATCCAATAACAACACCCTTTGGAGAGAGAGAGAGAGAGAGAGGAGAGAGAGAGAGAGAGAGAGAGAGAGAGAGAGAGAGAGAGAGAGAGAGAGAGAGAGAGAGAGAGAGAGGAGAGAGAGAGAGAGAGAGAGAGAGAGAGAGACAGACAGACAGACAGACAGACAGACAGACAGACAGACAGACAGACAGACAGACAGACAGACAGACAGACAGACAGACAGACAGACAGAGACAGAGAGGGAGAGAGACAGAGACAGAGACAGACAGACAGACAGACAGACAGTCAGAGACAGAGAGAAACAGAACGAGAAAGAGAGAGACAAACAGACAGACAGACAGACAAACAGAGACACAGAGACACAGAGAGAGACAGAAAGGAAGGGAAGGAGGGAGAGAGAGACAGACAGACAGAGACAGAGGGGCAGAAAGAGACAGAGACAGAGAGACACAGAGAGAGACGAAGAGAGAGGGAGAGAGAGAGGGGGGGGGGGAGAGGGGGAGGGAGATTGTATTGATTTGAATTGAACTGAATTGAGTTGAATGGATGAAATTTATTTAAAGAGGGTAATGGCATAAGCATACATGTTTCTTTACAACCAGCCTTCTGGGCGAAAATAGAAGACAAAAACAAAAAACAACAAACAACAATCCAAAAATAACTACAAATCAAAGAGAGGGAGAGGGAGAAAGAGAGACAAGGCAAGGCAACGCAAGGCAAGGCAAGGCAAGGCAAAATTCTTTTATTCGAGGATAAAAGATAAGCACTCGTGTGCTTTTTTACATCCAGTCCCCGCCCTTTTCAGGGATAACATCAAGATAAAAGATAGCCTCAACTAAACAACAACAATTATAATGATCCAAATACCAACAGCAAGAAACCATACCAAGAATCAAACAACAGGTGAGAAATAAAACAGAGATACAAAATTAAGGCAATGTTATAAAAAGGAACTCATTCAGAAACGAAAATAAGAAGTGAGAATCAATGATGATTTTGATTTGAATTTTTTTAAAAACCAAAAAAGAACAAAAACAAACCTACCAAACAACAAAACAATAACAAAAAAGGCGCAATAATTAAAGATCAAACATGAGAATATGATGAGGTTAGATAACTGAAAACATCAACCGACCACCATCTATCATCAAAATAAATCCCATAAAACATAAGATTTTGATATAAGGGGAGAAAGAACAACAACAACAGGTAAGAAATAAGACAGATATACAATATTAAGGTAATGTTATAAAAGGTACTCATTCAGAAACGAAAATATGAAGTAAGAATCAATGATGATTTTGATTTAATAAAAATAAAAATAAAAACCCAAACAAAAACAAAACAAAACAAACAAACAAAAAAGGCGCAATAATTAAAGAGCAAACATGAGAATATGATGCGGTTAGATGACTGAAAACATCAATCCACCACCATCTATCGTCAAAATAAGTCCCATAAAACATATGTTTTTGAACACCCCCCCCCCCCCAACTCATACATATATGAATAGAAATTTCTCAATATGGATAGCAAACAATTTTAGACAATAGGTGACACATTCAGGGAGAGAGAGAGAGAGAGAGAGAGAGAGAGAGAGAGAGAGAGAGAGAGAGAGAGAGAGAGAGAGAGAGAGAGAGAGAGAGAGAGAGAGAGAGAGAGAGACTGAAACACTGAAACACTGAAACACTGAAATGGTTTAATGGTAACTTGGCCTTGGACCACAATACACCAGATGAGGTGGGCAGGGGTGTGAGTGTAATGCAAAATGAAAGCATGGATACATTTCAAACATACTATGGCAGTGAGAAAATGAAAGCATGGATAGATTTTCCACATACTGTGACAATCATAAATCAAAGCGTGGATATATTTCCTACCTCCTATAGCAATGAAATACGAAACCATTGATAAATTTCACACATACTCTAGCAATAGAAAAAGAAAATCATGTACAAATTTCACGCTTACTATAGCAGTGAAAAAATGAAATCGTGGGCACATTTCACAAATACTGTAGCGATGAAAAATGAAAGCATTGATAAATTTCACACATACTATAGCAATGGAAAATAAAATCATTGATATATTTCACACAAACTATAGCAAAATATTGGGAGCATGAATGAATTTCATATATACCATGGCAATGAAGACTGAAAGCCTTGATAAATTTCACATATACTATAGCAATCAATGTTGAAAGTATGGATACATTTCACAAATACTATAGGGAAAAAAAAGACACATACTATAGCAATGTAGAATGAGAACATGGATAAAGTTCACACATACTATAGCAATGAAAAATGAAAGCATAAATAAATTTTACACATAATATAACAATGTAGAATGAAAACATGGATAAAATTCACACCTACTATAGTAATGAAAAATGGGAAAATGGGAACTTTTCACACATACTATAGCAATGAAAACTGAAAGCATGAGTAAATTTTACACATTACTATAACAATAAAATATGAAAACAGGGGAAAATTTCCCACATACTATAGTACTGAAAAATGGAAACACTGCAGCACTGAAATGGTTTAATAGTAGTTGGCCTTAGGCCACAATACACCAGGTGAAGAGGGGGAGGTGAGGGAAAGGAAATATCTACACATGTGAAACATTTCAAACACCCCATACTCAATCATGAATTTACACTAATATGTACCATAAACATCTCCAACTCTCCATGTGTGAGACTGTCCACGGTAATGTGCCTGCCACTCACTACATTGACAATGACCCAAAATCAGCATGAACCAAAGGGGATTGAGTCTATGACTCATGACGTACATCATCTTTTTTCTTCTCCTCAAAACAACCCTATCAAGCCCATGCTCACACAAACCAAACACAAAATCTACACCTTTGGCAGCATCCTTATACAAAACAATCACATGATAATTTCATAGTAATCATATGCCAACAATGTCCAACTCTCAAAATAAAGCTGTACTACACAATCTTCATTAGTACATTAAATCCTGTTTCGCTTTCCGCAAGAGTAGGCCATCATGTGCCAGCAGGAACAGATGACAATACCCACAAAACTGCATACACACGGGGACCGGATGAAAAAAAAGCACACGATTGCTTATTCTGTTGTCCTCAATATAAAAGAATAAATAAATAAATAAATAAAAAGTAGTCCAATGATCTTTATAGAAAATAAAAGCAATGGGGAGGGGAGATAAGTCCAGGGGGAAATTTTATCATGTACATCCACTTGCTTCCCTTTAAAAAAATATATATAAACAAAAAAGTGTTTGTAGTTTCACTGGGAAAAAAAACAAACAAACCAAAAAACACACAAAACCCACACAAGTGTGCCGTACCATTGTACTTTCATACCAAACACCAAAAGACATGTTCAAGCTATCTATCATTATAAACCAAGTATCATCTCCCTTCTATTAACTGCATGAAAAATATATCTGGATACATTATGCCTGTAATTTACATTTGATGATTTAAGCAAAATATAAAAAGATGCCTCTGATGACTCTTCCAAAAATTTAACTCTAAGGTCTTTGTAAATGCTGCAGTCAAACAAAAATTGGTGTTCATTTTCAACTTGATTATTACAAATGGCACAATTTCTATCCTGAGCAGATTCATTGTATCTATGAATGTTATTATTAATGGGAAGAACACCAAATCTTAGCTGGGTAACAGCAACACGGAAACAATAAATATCCATGTCATTTACATATTTTTCTCTTTCAAAAATTGTTTTATATGAATTATTTAAGTGATATCTTTCTCGCTCTTGTATAGTTCCATTCCACTCTTGAACAAACCAGTCAACAAGTCTTTGTTTAAATGCTCTCAAAAATATTTTAGCATCTCCTACACCTTGCTGTAACCAAACAATACCATAACCAGCCTCACACAGAATCTCTCTCACATTTGAAACCCAACAACTTTTACCACATCTGTCCAAATCAAATAACATAATATATGCTCTATAGGGTAATCTTTCATTATCCATTTGGACTAATTTTAGCCAATATCTTACACAAGCAACATACGAATTAATGTATAACGGGAATCTTGCTAATTCTCCATAAACCATCTTGTTTTGTGTCCTCACTGGGACACCTAAGAATCGTTTACAGGCCATTAAGTGAACTTTTTCAATGTGGTCGAGTCTATTAATGCCCCAAACCTCAGATGCATATAACAAAATTGGTTGAATTTTTATGTAAAAAATTTTGAAGAATACACTCGCTGCCATTTCCTTGTATCTGTGAAAAACTCTGTGTATTTGCATAACAGCTTTCTTTCCTTTAATTGCTAAATGATCTGTACCCCTTTTAATACTAATCTTAGTGGTAAAATTAAACCCTAAATAAGAATAATTGTTGACTACTTCTATCTGCTTACCATTATAAAACCACTTTTCCTGTTGACCCAAAACCCCTCCTTTCCTAAATACCATGATTTTTGTCTTATCATTGTTTACGCATAATTTCAATTTATCACAACACATATGTAAGATATCTAACTGAGTTTGAAGGCCTCTGGGGGTGGCTGACAGCAAAGCCACATCATCTGCAAACAATAAAATGAGCAGTTCCGCAATATTAGGCAACATCTGAACACCATGTTTGCCCTTTTCCTCAACGTCATTAGCTAATTGATTTATGAACATTGAAAATAAAGTAGGGCTCAAAACACAGCCCTGTCTTACTCCGGCTGGACATTCAAACAACTCAGAGAGAGAGAGAGAGACAGACAGACAGACAGACAGACAGACAGAGACAGAGAGACAGAGAGACAGAGAGACAGAGAGAGAGAGCATTCACAATTCAAGATAAAGCTTCTAGTTTTGAATGCCTAAACACAAATGAACTGAATCTAAATGAAGCCTTTGTCAATTTAAAACAATGAAGAAAAAACATACAAAAAGACATGCTACTTCCCAAAGAAATAAGATATAATATGACAAAGAGACGACCAAACCAACAATAACAAACATCAAAACGATGTTTCTGACAAATGTGTAGGTAAAAGGTAACGATAAGGGTGTCTTATAACCTATACGGTCGTAGGGGAGCGAGGCATCAGAGACCCCAGCCTAGCCTCTCTAGGGGCCATCATATTGAGGGCTGCGCCATCTCCCTCTCCCTCGCTGCTTTACATTCCCTTACCCAAAGAGGACAGGTGCCCATTCAGAGCTGGGTGAACTGGGGGACTGTACTGGAGCCAAGGCACGTTCCACGCAAACGGTGACCCATCCAACTGGTAATGACTGAACACACACATGAATGAACTCACACACACACACACACACACACACACACACACACACACACACACACACACACACACACACACACACACACACGTGCGGACATGGGCGCGATGGCAACACACCCACACTCATAAACGCGCACGCGTGCGCATGCGTGCACCCTATTACACACACAAACGCACACATACGCGCGCGCACACACACACACACACATACACACACATACGCGCGCGCACACACACACACACATACACACACACAGACACACACAACGCACGCGCACAACACACACACACACACACACACACACGCACACATGCACACAGAGACACACATTACATAGTCCCTCTAAAACTATAACACCAGGTAACCCTAACCCTAACCCTAAACCCTAACCCTAACCCTAACCCTAACCCTAACCCTAACCCTAACCCTAACCTAAACCCTCACCCTATCCCTATCCCTAACCAAACCCAAACCTGTGCCAAATTCGTCCCTTATGAACCATAACCTTTACCATAAACCTAAGCTTGCCCCTAAACAATGCCTAACCCTAACCCTAACGCTAACCCTAACCCTAACCCTAACCCTAACCCTAACCCTAACCCTAACCCTAACCAAACCCAAACCCTGTGCCAAATTCGTCCCATATGAACCATAACCTTTACCATAAACCTAAGCTTGCCCTAAACAATGACCCTAACCCTAACCCCTAACACCCTAACCTAACCCTAACCCTAACCTAACCCTAACACCCTAACTAACCTAACCCCCCACCTACCCTAACCTAACCTAACCCTTACCCTACATAACCCTATCCCTAACCAAACCCAAACCTGTGCCAAATTCGTCCCTTATGAACCATAACCTTACCATAAACCTAGCTTGGCCCTAAACAATGCAACCCTGACCCTAACCCTAACCCTACCCTAACCTAACCCTAACCCTAACCCAACCCTAACCCTACCTAACCCTAACAACCAACACCAAACACTGTGCCAATTCGTCGCTTATGAACCATAACATTACCATAAACTTATCTTGCCTAAAAATCAACCTTAACCCTAACCCTAACCCTAACCTACCTAACCTACCCTAACCCTAACCCTAACCTAACCTACCCTAACCCTAACCTAACCTACCTAACCTAACCTAACCCACAACCCTATCCCTAACAAAACCAACCGCAAATTCGTCCCATTATAACCATAACCTTTACCATAAACCTAAGCTTGGCCCTAAACAATGCAACTAACCTAACCCTAACCCTAACCTAACCCTAACCCTAACCCTAACCCTAACCCTAACCCTAACCCTAACCTAACCCTAACCTACCTAACAATCAAACCTGGCCAAATTCTCCCTATGAACCATAACCTTACATAAACCTAAGCTGGCCTAAACAATGCTAACCCTAACCCTAACCCTAACCCTAACCCTAACCCTAACCCTAACCCTAACCCAACCCTAACCCTAACCCTAACCCTAACCCTAACCCTAACCCTACCTAACCAAACCCAAACCCTGTGCCAAATTTCGTCCCTTATGAACCATAACCTTTACCATAAACCTAACTTGGCCCTAAACAATGCTACCTAACCTAACCCTAACCCTAACCCTAACCCTAACCCTAACCTAACCCTAACCTACCCTAACCCTACCCTAACCCTAACCCTAACCCTAACCTATCCCTAACCAAACCCAAACCCTGTGCCAAATTCGTCCCTTATGAACCATAACCTTTACCATAAACCTAAGCTTGGCTAAACATCTAACCAACCTAATCCTAACCCAACCCTAACCCTAACCCCAACCCTAACTAACCTAACCTAACCCTAACCTACCCAACCTAACCCTAACCCTAACCCTAACCCTAACCTAACCCTAACCCTAACCTAACCTAACCCTAACCTAACCCTAACCCTAACCCTAACCAAACCCAAACCCTATGCCAAATTCGTCCCTTATGAACCATAACCTTTATCATAAACCTAAGCTTAGCCCTAAACAATGCTAACCTAACCCTAACCCTAACCCTAACCTAACCCTAACACCTAACCCTAACCCTAACCCTAACCCTATCCCTAACCAAACAAACCTGTGCCAATTCGTCCCTTATGAACCATACTTAACCATAACTAACTTGGCCCTAAAAAGCAACCTAACCCTAACCCTAACCCTAACCTAACCCTAACCCTAACCTAACCTAACCTAACCCTAACCTAACCCTAACCTAACTAACCCAACCCTAACACCTACCCTAACCAAACCCAAACCCTGTGCCAAATTCGTCCCTATGAACCATAACCTTTACCATAAACCTAAGCTTTGGCCTAAACAATGCTAACCTACCCTAACCCACCTAACCCTAACCCTAACTACCTAACCCTAACCCTAACCCTAACCACCTAACCCTAACCCTAACCCTAACCTACCTAACCAAACCACAAACCCTATGCCAAATTCGTCCCTTATGAACCATAACCTTACCATAAAACCTAGCTTGGCCCTAAACAATGCTAACCCTAACCCTAACCCTAACCCTAACCCTAACCCTAACCCTAACCCTAACCCAACCTAACCCTAACCCTAACCCTAACCCTAATACCTACCCTTCCCTAACCAAAACCCAAACACTGTGCCAAATTCGTCCTTATGAACCATAACCTTAACCATAAACTTAGCTTGGCCCTAAACAATGCAAACCCTAACCCTAACCCTAACCCTAACCCTAACCCTAACCCTAACCCTAACCCTAACCTAAACCCTAACCCTAACCCTAACCCTAACCCAACCTAACCCTAACCTAACCCTAACCCTAACCCACTATCCCTAACCAAACCCAAACCCTTGCCAAATTCGTCCCTTATGAACCATAACCTTTACCATAAACCTAAGCTTGGCCCTAAACAATGCAAACCCTAACCCTAACCCTAACCACCTAACCCTAACCCTAACCCTAACCCTAACCTAACCCTAACCCTAACCTACACCTAACCCTAACCCTAACCAAACCAAACCCTTGCCAAATTCGTCCCTTAGAACCATAACCCTTTTATCATAAACCTAAGCTTGGCCCTAAACAATGCTAAACCCTAACTAACCCTAACCCTAACCCTAACCCTAACCCTAACCCTAACCCTAACCCTAACCTTAACCTAACCCTAACCCTAACCCTATCCCTAACCAAACCCAAACCCTGTGCCAAATTCGTCCCTTATGAACCATAACCTTTACCATAAACTTAACCTTGGCCCTAAACAATGCTAACCCTAACCTAACCCTAACCCTAACCCTAACCCTAACCCTAACACCTAACCCTAACCATACCCTAACCCTAACCCTAACCCTAACCCTAAACCCTAACCTAACCTATCCCTAACCAAACCCAAACCCTGTGCCAAATTCGTCCCTTATGAACCATAACCTTTACCATAAACCTAAGCTTGCCCTAAACAATGCTAAACCCTAACCCTAACCCTAACCCTAACCCTAACCTAACCCTAACCAACCAACCCTAACACCCTAAACCCTAACCCCTAACCCTAACCCTAACCTAACCTAACCTAACCCTACAAACCACTAACCTAACCCTAAACCCATGAACCCAAACCTAACACCTAACCC
>JASPKP010000795.1:25000-36838 GCA_030674155.1 Stramonita haemastoma | reverse complement strand
TTTTAAAGAATGTACATTCGGTTTTTTTGATGGATATGAAAATGATAGGACTGAAAGCAGCTACATCAATTTATCATTCTGATTGCTAAAATGTGTATTGGAATAGTGTTTACAGTACTCCTTTTTGTATTACATTATCTTTAAGCGCGAGCTTTATTATAGAAAGATAGACAAATGAAAATGTAATAATCAGTTCAAATGAACTGTGGATAATTACTTAGTAATCTTTATTAGTGACTGAGGATAACCACAAACAATTTATTTTGATGTTGGATGCGGAATTGTGCATCCTGATCTTTGCTGATAACAATGCCTCACATGTTGTAAAATACCCCCCCCCCCACCACACACGCACACCACACACACACACCACACACACACACACCACACACACACACACACAACACACACACACACACACCAACACACACACACACACACACACACACAAACACACACACACACACACAAACACACAAACACACCAACCCACACAAAACCACACAAAAACAACCCCACACACAAACGCACATAGTTTTATTTACTATTGTTTGTTTTTGTAAAAAAAAAAAAGAAAGAAAAAAAAAGGGAAAACAGTTTATGGACAAACTAAATTTCAGAATGTCAACACAGATGAAACAATGTTTGATTTAATCTTCCAAAAGCCACGTTATGTCCACACAATATTGGAAGATTAATTTGGGAATGGTAAAAAAAACACCCCCCCAAAAAAAAAAAAAAAAAAAAAAAACCATCACATAAGAATGTGTGTTTTGCTTTTTGTTAGTTTCATATGACTAAAATGAACGGTTGAAAAAAAATTTTTATAAAAAAAATAAAAAAACAGGTTTTACTTAACTGACCCCGGTAGAGAGTTTAAAAAGTGGGTGTTGTGCTGCCAAAGTGGCGTAAAGCTAAATCACCATTGTGTAAGCCAAAAACAGGCTGTAGCATGTACGGCAAGAGGATGGGTGTGCTCAGTATTGTTCTTCTTTAAAGAACTAGTCCGCCTCTATTGTTAAAAGTATCCTAAAGCCATGATAACAAATATATCGAAGCAGGGCTGGGGGGAGGTGGGAAGAAGTGGGGGGGGGGGGGGGTTAGTAAGGAATATGTATTAGTTATGTTAGAAATATAATTATCAGGTTTTACAATAAGTCTTTAAAAGTTGGAATGATACTCATGTAGCTTAAGCTGTGGAACAACAAAAACAAAAACGAAAAAGCAAAAAAAAAAAAAAGGTTTTCTTCCTTTCCTAGTGCCACATTGCTTATTTGGGTGAGTTAATGTGATAAATGAAAAATGAAGATGAAAAAACCAACAACAACAGTTAACAAGAATCATTGCCAAAAAAATATGAATAGATTGTCATTATTTTCTCTACTATATCATATTCTAAATTATTTCAAAAGCATAACACTTACCTAGGTTTCAATTCTTAAACGCTGAAACAAAGATAATTAATGTATGACTAGGTAATAAAAACATAAACATGAGGTTGAGATATTTCAATTTTAAACATCAGAAACTTGAATTGTACATGCTGACTTATCTGAAATATAAAGTATGTCAATGAAATACATTATACATCGCTAAGGTGATTTTTTTAAACCTATTTTTTAGAAAGACACTTTTTCATTTTCTCCAAAAAAAAATTCTGAAAAGCAATAAGATTGCTTACTTTTCTGTTTGAAAGATTGTCAATGTTAAAAAAAAGAGAGAAAAGGGGGGGGGGGGGGGGGGGGGGGGGGGGGGAGGGGGGGGGGGGGAAAGAAAAGGAAAACAAAAAAATCAATGGAGATGAGGATGATTTGCTGCTACTGCGAGGGAACCTCATCTGCTTTGAGATTGTTTAACAGAACTGTACTGAACGCTTCATATCGTAATATATTCTGATGTCTACCAGGCCCGAGAGATACACATACACTGCAGGGTTGGGCAGGTCGTTTGAGCAACAGTCTTAAAACCGCGCTCCTTCACTGAGTGACTAAAACTCAACAGTGTGGTCCCAGACTTACTAATGAGCCCATAGAAAAACTCACTTTGGAAGAAGGTGGCTGGAATCCCAACAAAATCCCCAGACGATTATGGGAATCGAACCCGGACCCGAGACCTCCTGTCGATAACACAGCTAACCATGTGTGGCATCGATCCTTTTACTAATGTGATTACCAATGATTGCCTTTTTCTAATGTGATTAGATAGATAGATAGATTACCACATGTGAAGACATATTTTCGACAAGCACAACTTGGGGAGGTAGGTGCGTTTTTGTTAGTCATGATTTGAGCGATGGCTTGCTTGGTTGGTTGGTTGGTTGATTAATTGATTTATCGGTTCCTTTATTCATATAGTTATTTATCGATTCATTTATTTCGTAACAGTTTTTTTTCTATGTATCCATTTGTCTATTTATTTACGTACTCACTTATCGATTTCTTTCGTTCTTTTACTTTCTTTCTTTCTTTCTTTCTTTCTTCTTTCTTTCTTTCTTTCTTTCTTTCTTTCTTTTTCCTTTTTTCTTTCTTTTTTCTTCTTTCTTTCTTTCTTTCTTTCTTCTTTCTTTCTTTCTTTCTTTCTTTCTTTTTTTTTTCTTTGTCTTCCCATTTTGTCTGTCTTTTCATCACAATGACCACCACCACCACCACCACCACCACACCACCACCACCACATATAATGATGATGATGATAATAATAATAATGATAATAATAAATAATAATAATAATAATAATAATAATAATAATAATAATAATAATAATAATAATAATAATAATAACAATAACAATAACGATAACAATAACAATAACAATAACAATAACAATAACAATAACAATAACAATAACAATAACAACAACAATAGCAACAAACTAATACATGGAAATTAAACATAGCCCCTAAAAATCTTTCATGTAAAAAAACAAATCAAAAGTGCTGGCTGGCATTTCAAAATCAAGTCCCACACGCATAACAATCAGACAACCTAGTTATACACACAGTAGTGCATGCATACACACCATAAAGAGGAGAAAGCTGATGTGGTTTGGTCACACACCACAAGACACAAAACCTTAGCAAAAACCATCTTGCAAGGAACAGTCGAGGGCAAGAGAAGAAGAGGCCGCCAAAAGAAATCATGGGTTGACAACGTCAAAGACTGGACCGCCCAACCCCTGCAACACCTCCTACTAGCCACACAGGATCGTGAAGCATGGAAAAAGATCTCTGTTGCGTCTTCTCTCATGTCCCCCCCTACGTCCTTTGGGACATGGGACTGAGTGAGTGAGTGAGTGCATGCATGAGCCTACATGTAATGTTCCTTGCTGCGCTGCGCTGAGCAGTTCACGGTTCCAATCTCTTTGCAGAGTGGACCGTGTGGCGGGCCCCGGGCCTGGCAGCCTCTTCAGTGGGCAGGTGGCAGGGGGCACCCAGGTGGTCTACAAGGTTCAGGACAGCAGAGGGGGGGCCGCTTACTGCAACTTCAGTGTCCACGTGACAGGTCAGTACGGTACACTCTCTCCTCCTATCCTATCTCTAACCTGTGTCAGTCAGTCAGCCAGGCAGGTAGGTAAGACAGGCAGGCAGGCAGGCGGGTTGAGAGGCAAGCAGGCAGGCAGGCAGGTAGGTAGGTAGGTAGGTAGGTAGGTAGGTAGGTAGGTAGGTAGGTAGGCAGGCAGGCAGGCAGGCAAGCAGGCAGGCAGGCAGGCAGGCAGGCAGGCAGGCAGGCAGGCAGGCAGATTTGATTTGATTTATTCTTTTATATCAAGGAAAATGGGATAAGCACTTTTGTGCATTTTTTTACATCCAGTCCCTGTGTGTTTGCAGTTTTGTAAATGTCATCTGTTCCCACAGGTATATGATGGCCTACTCTTACGAAAAGCGGAACAGGATTTAACGTGTGCGCAAGATGTTCTGCGTGCGTTCGCACTCGGGGCCTCGGTTGAAAGTCTCATCCGAAGGACTTTTGGGGAGAATGGAGTCAGCACTGATGTTAACTCCAGGGGAAAAATCTCCCCGACCGGAATCGAACCCGGGTCGTCAAATTGCGAGCGCAATGTTCTGACCACTAGGCTATCCGTTCCCCTGCCAGCATCTTCCTTCCTCAAGTGCCCCTGTGTATGGCGGACTTGACTGATACGGTGATCAATGACACGTGACGTGACCAAGCCACTCCTGCTTCCTCCTATTTCTTTCTTTCTTTCTGTATTTATTCATTTATTTATTCATCTATTTATTCGTTTATATTGAGGACAATTGGATAAGCAATCATGTGCTTTTTTTTTTTACATCCAGTCCCCATGTGTATGCAGATTTTGTAAATTTTATGTCCTCTGTTCCCACCGGCACAGAATGGCCTACTCTTACGAAAAGCGGAACAGGATTTAATGAACATGTGCGCAAGATGTTCTGCATGCGTTCGCACAACGTACAGGCCTCGGTTTATAGTCTCATCCGAATGACTTTGGGATCGAGAGTGGAGTCGGCACTGAAGTTAACTCCAGGAGAAAAATCCCCTCGAACGGGGAATCGAACCCAGGTCGTCAAATTGTGGGCGCAATGTTCTGACTATTAGGCTATCCCGTCACCCCCCCCCCCCCCCCCCCTCCCAACAGCCAGAAGGGGTTTGCTCCTGTGGCTCTTGTTTTCATCATCACCTCTTGCCACACTGACTCGTCACGGGAATCTTGAGCTGATTGAGGATGTGGAGGATGCATGATGATGCTTGGTGCTGAAAAGTCTCCCGCTGCTTCAGTATTGGATGCTGTTGTTGCTCTCTTTCATGAGAGCGTAGATTGACGCTGTGGTTGCTCTATTTTATGGGAGCGTAGGTTGATGCTGGTGTTATCCTCTTTTTTTTGGAGCGTAGATTGACCTTGTTGCTCTCTTTTATGGGAGCGTAGAGTGATGCGTAGACGTCATCTCCAAAACGCCCAAAAAAGACATCCTTATTGTGGAAGGCGACTGGAATGCTAAGGTGGGACCTGATGCCTATGACACCTGGGCAGGAACCACAGGACGATTTGGACTGGGAGAAACAAATGACAGAGGACAGCGGCTGCTGGAATTCGCAAAGAAGCACAAACTTACTTTGGCTAACACACTCCACCCTCACAAGCCATCCAGAACATCAACCTGGCACTCACCAAATGGTCTGATTCATAATCAAATTGATTACATTCTGTCACCCCAAAGATTCAAATCCAGCATAAACAAGGCAAACACAAGAACATTCCCAGGAGCTGACATTGGCAGTGACCACGACCTTGTACTTACCACCATCAGACTGAAACTGAAAGCAAAACAACAGCCACAAAGCCCACGCATAAGATTCGACCTGGAAAAACTCAAAGACACAACAGTGGTTGAGATCTTCCAAGCCAACATAGGAGGAAAGTTCGCCGCACTCACAGCCATCGACAATGATGTGGACACATTGGCCAACAACATCAAAGAAGTGCTAACGACAGCAGCAGAAGAAACATTAGGAAGAAGCAGAACAAAGAAACAACCCTGGGTGACAAATGAGGTTCTTGACCTCTGCGACAAAAGAAGAGAACTTAAGAAACAAAAGTTCACAAGTCAAGAAGCTTACAAGAAGTACATGGATAGCCACAGAGAAGTGAGGAAAAAGATGAGAGAAGCCAAAGAAGCGTGGATAGAAGAACAATGCAACAACATCGAAGCTGGAATGACCAAGGGAAACAGCAAAACAGCTTACGACACTTTGAAAGCACTAACGAAAACCACACAGCCTAAAGCCTCTGTTATTGAAGACAAAGAAGGAAATCTTTTAACGGAAAACAATGCCATCCTCCAACGCTGGACAGAATACTGTGAGGGATTGTACAACTACCCACTACGCCCAGATACCAACATAGTTTCTGACAAACCCCCTGAACACCAAGATAAAGACCCACCAATACTAAGGTATGAAGTAGATGCAGCTATTAAACAATTGAAGAAGGGAAAGTCCCCTGGAATTGATAACATCCCAGCTGAACTCATAAAAAATGGAGGGAATGAAACAGCAAGGCGATTCACAGAACTTTGTCAGAAGATCCACGACACCAAAGAATGGCCAAAAGAATGGACACAGTCTCTTGTAATACCCCTGCCAAAGAAAGGAAACCTCAAGAAATGCCAGAAATACAGAACCATCAGTCTCATAAGTCATCCTAGCAAGATCATGCTGCAGGTAGTCCTCAACAGACTGAAAAACCAAGCAGAAAAACTCCTGTCAGAAGAACAAGCGGGCTTTAGACCAAAACGCAGCACAATGGAACAAATTTTCAATCTGAGAATTCTGATAGAGAAGCATCTCCAACACCAAAAAGACTTGTACCACAATTTCATAGACTTCAAAAAGGCCTTTGACAGGGTATGGCATGACGGCCTCTGGCAAGTACTCAGGCACTTCAACATTGACAGCTGCCTAATTGAAGTCATCAAGGCTCTGTACGAGAACGCAAAAAGTGCAGTTTTCATGAACAACCACGTGGGCGAGTTCTTCAAGACCACGGTTGGGGTTCGCCAGGGCTGCCTTCTCTCACCTGTACTCTTCAACCTCTTCCTTGAAAACATCATAACAGAGACACTGCAAAACCACCACACTTCCATCTCCATTGGCGGAAGACCCCTTTGCAACCTCAGATTTGCAGATGACATTGACCTCATGGGCAGCAGCAAACAAGAACTGCAAATCCTCACAGACAATTTAACAGATCGAGTGAGCGCATACGGCATGGAGGTCAGTACAGAGAAATCAAAGATCATGGTCAACAGCGCAAGTAATGACATCACGGAAATAAAGATGAATGGAGAAACACTAGAAGAGGTGAGCCAATTCAAATACTTAGGCTCCATCCTAACAAAAGATGGCACATCAAACAATGAAGTGAAAGCTCGCATTGCAACAGCAACATCTGCTCTAGTCAGACTCGAGAAGATCATCAGAAGCAACAACATCAGCTTCGGCACCAAATACCACCTTTACAAATCCCTCGTGATATCTATCCTCCTATATGGCTGTGAATCATGGACTCTGACAGCAGAGTTAGAGAGGAGAATCCAAGCATTCGAGAACAAGTGCCACAGAAGACTTCTCAAAATATCATACAAAGAACACAAGACCAATAACTATGTGAAAGAAGAAATCAAAAAGCGTGTGGGCCCCCAAGAGCCTTTGCTCTCCACCATAAAGAGAAGAAAGCTGATGTGGTTTGGTCACACCACAAGACACAACACCCTAGCAAAAACCATCTTGCAAGGAACAGTCGAGGGCAAGAGAAGAAGAGGCCGCCAAAAGAAATCATGGGTTGACAACATCAAAGACTGGACCGCCCAACCCCTGCAACACCTCCTACTAGCCACACAGGATCGTGAAGCATGGAAAAAGATCTCTGTTGCGTCTTCTCTCATGTCCCCCCTACGTCCTTTGGGACATGGGACTGAGTGAGTGAGTGAGTGAGAGTGATGCTGGTGTTGCTCTCTTTTTATGGGAGCGTAGATTGACCTTGTTGCTCTTTTATGGGAGCGTAGATTGACCTTGTTGCTCTCTGTTATGGAAGCGTAGATTGATGCTGTTGCTGCTCTCTTTCATGAGAGCGTAGATTGACGCTGTTGTTGCTCTCTTTCACGGGAGCGTAAGTTGACCTTGTTGCTCTCTTTCATGAGAGCGTAGATTGATGCCGGTGTTGCCCTCTTTCATGGGAGCGTAGACTGGCCCTCTGTCTTCCCATCGTTTCCAGAGGGAACACAGGGACATCAGACATCAGAGAGTGAACCCTACAGGCCTTGAGGTGTGGAACGACCTACCACGAAGGGCGGCGGACCGTAGGGGGGGGGGGGGAGTGGAGGAAGTTGGTTGCCAAATCTTAACAGTTGTGCCCCCCTCCTCCCCCCCCCCTCCCACGGGTCCGCGGGACTACTGGACAGGTGAAAGGTGAAAGAGGAAAGGTGAATCCAATCCATCCAAAGCCTTTTTATGCCTTCTTGGCATGTAGGGCAGCAACAAAGGTTCTCCACTCCTGCCTGTCTTGGGCCAGTTTCTGAATGGTTCCCCAGGAGTGTTGGAGGGTCTTCAGCTCTGTTTCTATTGTCCGACGCCAGGTGTTCTTGGGTCGTCCTCGCCTGCGTTTTCCGTCTGGTGTCCAGTGGAGGGCTGTTCGGGCGATGTTCCCTTGTTCCCGTCGGCTGATGTGTCCTATCCATCTCCATCGTCTTTGCATAATGATGGTATCTATATTTTCTTGGTCGCAGCGGGCCAGGAGTTCTTGGTTGGAGATGGTCTCAGGCCAGAAGATGCGCAGTATTCTCCTGAGATTCTTCGTGTGGAATGTAGACAGTTTGTTAATGTCATTCTCAGTCCTCCTCCAGCATTCTGAGCCATACAGGAGGGTGGAAAGTACGCAGCTCTGATACAGTCTTAGTTTGGTCTTTGTGCTGTATTGGGATGACTTCCACACATTGTTCAGATTTCTGTAAGCAGCTCTTGCTTTGTTGATGCGGTTTTTGATGTCACAGCTTGCTCCGCCATCATGCCTGACAATACTCCCAAGGTATGTGAACTCTTCAGTTGTTGGCAGATCTTCTCCGTTCACTGTGACAGGAGAGGGATTCTGAACGTTTAGCATCATCACCTCTGTCTTCTTCTGGCTGATTTTCAGGCCTACTTGCTGGGCAAAAGTGTTGAGACGGGATGTCTTCTCCTGGATATGATGGTGGGTGTGTGAGAGCAGTGCCAGATCGGCAGCAAAATCTAGGTCTTCAAGTGTTGTGAAAGGGGTCCATCTGATGCCCCGCGGCTGGTCAGCTGTTGTCTGTCTCATCACCCAGTCGATTGTCAGGTTGAAGAGCAGTGCCGACATGGGGCAGCCTTGTCTGACGCCGGTCTTTACACTGAAGCTGGTTTCACTGTTTCCTACTCTGCATGTGAAGTTTTTGTAGAAGCTCTTAATGACTTGTACAATCTCCTGCGGTATTCCATATGCTCGGAGTATGCACCATAGACTTTTTCGATGTATGCTATCAAAGGCCTTCTCAAAGTCTACAAAGTTGATGTACAGCTGTCTCTGCCATTCCGTGCACTGTTCGATGATGTTGCGCAGGGTAAAGATCTGATCTGTGCATCCTCTTCCTGGTCGAAAACCTGCCTGTTCTTTTCTGAGTTGTTGGTCCACTGCTTCTGAGATTCGTTTAATTATTATTTTTGCTAGGATCTTACTGGGAATAGATAGCAGAGTGATTCCTCTCCAATTGTTACAGTTGCTCAGGGCTCCTTTCTTTGGGATCTTCATGATGACTCCTTTTGTCCAGTCTTCTGGTAGCTGTTTCTCCTCCCATATAGCAGTAAAGAGTGGTTGTAGAACCATGGCTGCAAACTCTGTGTCTGCTTTGAAGAGCTCTGCATTTAGGTTGTCCTGGCCAGGGGCTTTTCCGTTCTTGAGAGATCTGATGGCTGTTATAATTTCTTTCTTCTCTGGTGGAGTGGTGTTAACACTGAGGTCGGCATCAGGGTCTTGTACATCCGCCTCTTCAGTTGGTGGCGGTCTGTTGAGAACTTCGTTGAAATGTTCTGCCCATCTAGCATCTTGTTCTGCTTCTGTGGTAAGGAGTCGGCCCTGTTTGTCTTCAATCGGCGTCTCGGTGTTTCCCCGGTATTTGCCACTGACAATTTTGGTGATCTTAAACACCTGTCCTTGTTCTCCTTTGGCGGCGGCCTCTTCTGCTTGGCTTGCAATATCATCCAAGTAGGCTCGTTTGTCTGTTCTTGCCATCTTCTTCACAGTTTGGTCTGCCTCTCTATACTGTTGTTTGAACCTCTCTCTTATTCTCTCGGACTTGGTTTCCAAAATTTTCTTCTTCAGTTCTCTCCTTTTCTCAATGGCCTGCCAGGTGTTTGTTGTGATCCACTTTTTCCTCTTCCTCTGTCTCTGTCCTAAGCATGTTTCGCTGGCTTGTGTGTAGGCTGTTTTGACTTGTTCCCACATGGTGTTAATGGTGTTAATACCAGTCATGTCTGGTTGTGCGTAATTTTCAGCATCCACCAGTGCTTGGAACTTGTTTTTCAGCTGAAGGATGAAAGCACTCTTTGCTTTGGTGTCACGCAGCTTCTCCACATCAAACTGTTGTTGTCTCAGTTTCCTAGATATATTTTTCCTCAGCTTTACTTTGAGGATGGCAGTGACAAGGTGGTGGTCACTGCCAACATCAGCTCCCCTCTTTACTCTTACATCTAGCAGCGATCTTCTCCATGTCCCATTGATCATCAGGTGGTCGATCTGGTTCTTGTCTCTTCCATTGGGGGAGCACCAGGTAAGCTTGTGGATTTCAGGGTGTGTAAACAGTGTCCCTCCAATAATGAGGCTGTTTGTCATGCAGAGTTCCATCAGTCTCTCTCCGTTGTCATTCATGGTGCCACATCCTTCCTTTCCCATGGCTCTTTCTTGGCCTATGTTGTTATTTCCAACTTTTGCGTTCAGGTCGCCCATTACAATCTTCATGTCATGGCTTGGGATATCTTCCAGTTCTGCTTGTAGTTGTGCATAGAATTCGTCTTTGTCTTCTTCTGCACTGTCGTTAGTTGGTGCATAGCATTGGATGATAGTGGTGTTAATGTGTCTCCCCTTCATTCTTATCTTCATCAACCTGTTGTTGATAGGTTTCCACTCCATCAGGCACTTCTCTATTCCTTTCTTCATGATGATGGCTACTCCTTCACGGTGCTGGTTGTCCCTTCTGCCGCTGTACAGCACTGTCTCTCCTGTGTTGGTTTTGCATCTGCCTGATCCGGTCCATCGGCTCTCGCTGACTCCTAGGATGTGTAGGTTGTTGCGTTTCATTTCTGCTGTAACTTGAGCCAGTTTTCCTGTCTCGTACATCGTTCTAACATTCCAGAATCCTATTCTGGTTTTGGTTTTGGCGCTCAAGACTTCCATCTTCCTGCCAGTGGCTTCCTCTCGGCTTTCACCACTGCCATTCATACGAGTATCTTTCGATGACTCTGGAAGCCCGTCGCACCCAGTAGTGTTGAATTTCTTTGTTGCTGTTTCTGTAACAATCTTTTTTTTACAGAACGGGGTTGTTAGCCCTGTGTCCAACCCCCTACCTGGGGGAGTGGTGCCACCTTAGTCGCCTCTTACGACATGCCTGGCTGGCGGGCAGGGACCCTATTCTTGTAATGCTCGCTTTGCAAGCATTCCCCGGGAGTCCCACGGGGGAGGAAAGGTGAAGGTGAAGAAAATTGACCCTGTTATCTTCTTGTTCTTGTTCTTGTTCTTGTTCTTGTTGTTGTTGTTGTTGTTGTTGTTCTTCTTCTTCTTCTTCTTCTTCTTCTTCTTCTTCTTCTTCTTCTTCTTCTTCTTCTTCTTCTTCTTCTTCTTCTTCTTCTTCTTCTTCTATCCCATAGTGTGTTTAGACCGTAGGGGCGCTACCTACGGAAGACCTCGCAACCAGCTCTCTCCATTTCCCTCTGTCCTCGACCTTTCTCAGGGTTATGTATGTTGCATGCCTTCTTCTTTTTGCAGTACGGCGTTGTGGCGCAGTGCCCTCACTGATGTATGGGAGGCGTCAGTGCTCCGGAGACGAGAACAATGTGTACGGGTCCAAATGTAAAACTGAGTGCTACAAGGGCTACAGCCCCAGTCATCAGACAGACGTGGTGTGTGGCAGCAATGGACAGTGGGACCACGCCTTCCCTACCTGCCAACGTAAGATGTGTGTGTGTGTGTGTGTGTGTGTGTGTGTGTGGTGTGTGTGTGTGTGTGTGTGTGTGTGTGTGTGTTATTTTTTTTTATTCATGTATTTATTTATTTATTTTATTTATTTATTTTTTTTATATG
>JASPKP010000795.1:12500-17500 GCA_030674155.1 Stramonita haemastoma | reverse complement strand
GAGAGAGAGAGAGAGAGAGAGAGAGAGAGAGAGAGAGAGAGAGAGAGAGAGAGAGAGAGAGAGAGAACACTGAACACTGAACACTGAAATGATTTAATGTACATTGGCCTTGGACCACAATACATTTGTTGGGCTTGGGGTTCGGCAATGGATTCATTCATATTATTAGCAATGCAAATGCATAAACAAGTAACTATTATCAACGATTAAAGAGAAAAAAAGAAAAAAAAACACAATTATTCCATTTCATGATTGAAACCTGAAATCAACCATGACAGCTACAAAAGAACAAAAATGATGTCTAATAAAACATGCATATTAAGTATATATCTGATCGTAACAGCTAGTCAAGAAAGCATTTGGGTCAACAATATTTTCCTTTTGTTAATAGAATGAAAAATATATCTAGACAAACTGTGCCTGTACTCGTTATTTGTTGCTTTGAGCAGATCTGGTAATGGCACATTGACGCACTTGCTTAAGAACTTTTCCCTCAAGTCTGTGTACATGCAACATTCCATAAGAAAGTGGGCTTCATTTTCAACTATTGTTTTACAAAAAGGACACATTTTTTCTTGAGCATTTTCATTATACCTGTATACATTATTATTAAGAGGTAGAACGTTACATCTTGCTTGTGTAATTGCTACTCGAAAGCAGTAGACATCAATAGAGTTTATATATTGCTCTTTTTCAAAAATACTTTTAAACGATCTGTAATTGTCATACCTCTCTTTATCTCGTATAGTCCCATCCCATTCTTGAATGAACAGATCCACTAATCTTTGTTTAAACATACCTAAGAAAGCTTTTACATCTCCCACACTTTGCTGCATCCAAACAATGTTAAAACCCGTTTCACACAAAATTTCTCTTATTTTTGAAATCCAGCAATGTTTCCCATGTCTATCTAACTCTAGCTGCATGCAGTAAGCATTATATGATATTCTATTTTGATCTAATTGTAGTAGTTTTAACCAGTACTTAATGGCTCTTATACAGGAATTGACATAAAGTGGATATCTTCCTAAATCACCGTATACCATCTTATTGGGCGTCCTTACTGGTACTCCTAAAAATCTTTTACATGCCATCAAATGAATTTTCTCGATGTGTTCTAGTCTGTTTGTGCCCCATATTTCTGATGAGTACAATAGAATTGGTTGAATCTTAATATCGAAAATCTTGAAGAAAGTAGGAACGTTCATCTCTTTATATCTATGAAAGACTTTATTTAACTGAATCACTGCCTTCCTTCCTTTAGTGACTAAATGTTCTATACCCAATTTACAGGTAATCTTTGTTGTGAAATTAAACCCTAAATAACAATACTGGTTCACGACCTCTAACCTAATACCACTGTAATACCATTGTTCCTGTTTCGAAAGAAATCCCCTTTCCTAAAAACCATCATCTTTGTTTTATTGATGTTGACACTCAATTGTAAATTATTACAACAGTCTTTTAAAATATTTAATTGATGTTGCAAACCTCCTGGGGTTGTTGAAAACAGTGCAACATCGTCTGCAAACATCAGAATAAAGATATCCATAATATTAGGTAATAACTGGACTCCGTGCCTTCCTTTTTTATTCATATCATCAGCTAGCTGGTTAATGAATACTGAAAACAACGTAGGACTCAGAACACAGCCTTGCCTGACTCCTATTGGACATTCAAAAAACTCTGATAATTGGCTATTTATTCGAATACACGATAATAAAGAGTTATACATGGCTGATAATGAAGCAAAACATTTTCCTTTAACCCCCTGACTTTTAATACAGCTCAAAAGTTTATCATGTTTAACCGAGTCAAAAGCTTTTTTAAAGTCAACAAATGCAACGTACAGCTTTTTACCTTTCTTAGACATACACTTCTGGACAATTGAATATAGATTGAAAATCTGGTCTATCGTAGAATATCTTTTCCTGAAACCTGCTTGATTTTCACATATCAAGTGATTATCTTCTAGCCATGAATATAACCTTTTGTTTAATATAGAAGTATAACATTTAGATAGTATACTCAGTAATGATACTCCCCTATAATTGTCTACTAGCTCTGGATCCCCCTTTTTATAAATCGGAATAATAATGGCTTTAGACCATATCTGTGGATATATACCTTTACTGAAAATAGTATTGAAAAGCTTGAATATGAACTGTTTAGCTTCACTAGTTACATTTTTTAGCATTTCTGCAATAATTTTATCAATTCCGCATGCCTTACCAGACTTCAGTTTATGTATAGCTCTATTTATTTCTTCTTCTGTAATCTCTCTATTCAGTTCATGTTCATTTTCTTCTAACAGATCTGTTTCTGTGTGTATGCATTGATTGAATACTGCTTCATTACTTTGAAATACCTCTTTGAAATAGTTAACCCAGTCTGTCTTATTTATTTTGTTTGAAACTCTATCTTTATTAACACAACCCATACTCCGCAGGTCTTTCCAAAACAGTGCTGAATTTGAACTATTGTTAGCTAGAGACTCTACTTTTTGTTTTCTAAATGTTTGGCATTTGGTCTTTAATAAATGTCTATATTTTTTTCCGTGTTGTAACATATATCTGTCTGTCATTCTCGTCTTTTGTTTTTCTGAATAAATTCAACGCTCTTCTTGTCTCTTTCTTAACCTGATGACACTCATCATCAAACCACCTTGACCGTTTGTTCTGACAAGTACGATGTCTGGTGAGCATACAACTGCTAGCCTCATTCAGGCATTGTGTAAATTGCTCCAGAGCATCATCTATGTCACTGTCAAGTAGGTTTAAGGCACTAATAATTCTGTTCTGCACGGTAAGGCTGTTAAGTGTTTCAATAAATTCTTTTTTCTTATCATCTTTCCAAACAACTTTTTCTACTACACTATGTTCGTCTTCATTAGTTTGTTCATCATCATTTTGTTTAGTCACATCCCCTTTTAAACCAATCCTCATAAAAACAGGCAAATGATCTGAATCTGTAGTACTACTAATGTCTAAAGTTACAATATCGATAGATGCATACCATTCACAAGACATGATAAAATAGTCAACCGTGCTGGCTCCTGCAAATGAAATATATGTATACCCATCATCAAAGTCATGTTGACACAGACCATTCAAAATTAAATAATCAAACATATTACAAATTTCAAGTAGTTGAGTGCCAAATAGATTCGTCTGTTTATCTTGTGAGTTTCTAACAAAATCACTTGTGACATACACTGTTTTTAAGTCCCCATCAAAGTCATCATCAGAAAAAGAATTATTTTTACATGCTGTTCTTGCATTCAAATCACCAGTTAATAGAACATAAAAATCATCATTCAATTCTTGCAAGTCCAATATGCACTGCTCCAGCATTTCCATACCATATCCATTTTGGTGATGTTTCCAGAGCACAGAATCATATGGAGGTATATAAGCACAGATTAAAAGTACATTTTTATTAGTTTGTAACAGATTCTTCTGAATGTTTAACACAACTATATTATCATATTTTATATCAACCTTATCAATGTAGCAGGCATACTTTTTTCTCACCATCACAATCACTCCTCCAGAATATCGGCCCTGATGCGACAATTTCTTGGCCTTTGATGTAAATACAACAAAATCACTGAAAAGTGTTGATTCAAAGTCATAGCTCATAAACGTTTCTGTTAAACAAATAAAATCATGTAGCTGAAGAAAGTTAACAAAATCATTATTCTCTAACTTTTGCAATAAGCCGTTAACATTATAATTTAGAAAATCAATATGTTGCTTATGTACATTATCTACAAACATGTGTGTCTCATTCTCCTTGGGTTCACCAATTAAGCCACAAGGTTGACTTTTATTTTCCTTATATTTAGATACTGTTTTTGTGGCCCGGCCAATGTCCTATTTCTTGGAGACAGAGGCTCCAGAATTAGCAGGCTTCCTTTTCTCACGCAAGGCCACTCCACTCTCATGGGAATGATCCCCCACTGAAACTCTCCTGAGAGAGTCCAGGATGCTGGATTGACTCACTGACCTGCGTGACTCTACATGCATGCTTTGAGCACCTGCTTGTTTCTGAGAGGCAGCACGCCTGATAGGCCTCGGCTGCCTCCCTGTTCCTGATGGCTGGGCATTACCCAGTCTTACAGGTCTTGTCTTGCCCTGCTCTGCCCCCTCCAACTCTCTCTGAGGATCTGCTTTTTTACTATTGCGGGTGTCTGACTGTTTACGGACTACTTTACCCACTTTACCTCTGCTTTTCTTTAACTGTAAGACTTCACTGTCACCATGGTTTTCTGCATTCATTCTGTTTCCTTGGTCTATAGTGTCAGTCAGTCCGTCAAAGTTGATATTGGTCAGTTCTTGTGATTCATTACCCTTTGTAGTGTCTTGGTCAGAGTCTGTAATATTTAGTTCATGTTCATGACTGTCGAGACCATGTTGGTATGTCACCTTTAATTCCATCTTGCCACCTGTGGTTTTGTCATTACTTGTCTGTTCTTCCCCTCTGGGTGAGGAAGAACAACTGCTGTCTTTGTCCTCAATGTCTTTGTCCTCAATGTCTTTGTCCTCAATTTTGTCCTCAATGTCTTTGTCCTCAATGTCTTTGTCCTCAATGTCTTCCTCATTTTCATCACTGTCACGTCTGTCTTTATTATTCTTCAAGTCATGACTGCGGTAGCACTCCCAGCAGCTTCACACACTCTGTATACGTCAGTCTCTTGCACATTTCTGCCTTGGTTTTGATGACTGTCTGTACCATAATCACAGTTATATTCTTCATTATTATGAGTTGCTCTGGTCCCTTTGATGCTCTTGTCTTTAAGAAACACAAACCGTTTGTGTTCAGGTGTTGTAAAGTCATTTTCTTCCTCACTGTATGATTCGAAAGCTGGAACACCTGGTCTCCTGTCATGCCCACCATGGTAATGTCTTTGCTGAACCCTGGTATGGAGAGAGTCCCTGGAATTGGTTGACCTTCTGTATCCTGTATTGCCTCTGGAGACAGCGTTCCCAGGTTTCTGA